>JANHGL010007730.1:169413-191048 GCA_024611195.1 Ceyx melanurus | reverse complement strand
GAGATATTCAAGGTGAGGTTGGACAAGGCTCTGAGCAGCCTGGTCTAGTTGAGGATATCCCTGCTTACTGCAGGGGGATTGGACTAGATGACCTTTGGAGGTCCCTTCCAGCCCTAACCATTCTATGTTTCTATGATTCTTTGATGCTTAGAGTCATTTAATGGTTTGAGAAAAATTACATGTAAGGGTATTAAGAACCTGATCAAGATTGAGGCACAGGAAATCCAGTGAGGGAGTAGAATATATACAAGGTCTATGTCCCCATCTTTAGTCTTGTATTTCAGAAATAAATATATAAAATTATTTTATCAACACATGGAAAATAATTCAGCCACCCCACAAGCTAATGTTACTAATATTTTTTTACTTAGCTTTACTGTTACTTATGTTTTTTTAATTTCAGACAGAAGTAGCAACAAAAAACAATAAGGTGCTTCTAAAGGCATAGTGTTTCAGTACTTATGCTGCCAGACAGGGATTCGTCCAAGTTATCTGGGATAATGTAAAGGGTGGCTTCCTATTTTACTAATAATTACCAGCTTAAATTCAGAAATATAAAATCAAAGGCTTGCATAAAGAGCTTCTATATCACTACTTCATCTTTAAACTGTGTAATAAAATTCGTCATGATCAATGATAATTCACTTACCATAGCCTTCTACACTGCTGTATGAAACAGCTATGATTAGAATCTTTATGCCATGCTTTCCCATTACTCTGTGAAATCCATTTTATATGGTATTTGTATTTTCTTAAATAATTTCTACTTTTTCAGAAGTACAACATCAATAATTTCATGCTAGATGGCTGATGAGAGAAAAGTCAGCTGGTTAGGAAAAAATTCAAAGATCTACTTATTTATTTATTTTTACTGTACTTAACTAATTTGCGTATTGGAATTTAAATCAACACGCATAGTGTCCATAGGCTTTAAAATAACCTGCGGGAGGAGATTTTAAATTTTCTGTTTATATCACATTTTCAGTTCCTTATTTCATACTTTTAAATTCAATGTTGTCTTCAGACCAGGCATCAAGCACAAAAGTGTTTTATCATAAAAACAGTGAAAAGCCAACTCAGAATGTTGTCTGACACAAGTTAAGATATAACTGTAGGAGTAAATTTATAATGTTTATTAAGACACAAATTTCAGATCTTACCTGGTGTAAATTAGATTGTAGAATTCAGTCATTGACTCTGACCTACTGTATTAGCTTCAAAAGTGTAGTCTAGACTCTTACAACCTGCAAGTAGCTTCTGTAAAGACAAGAATAATCTATTACTAACCAGATGATTATTGGCAATTGCACAATTACTATGTGAAAACAATAAAATACATGTCTTCGAGCCTGAAAGCTTAAACTCACTGACACTGCCTGAATTTATTCTTCTCTGAATCTTCCAGGGAGAGGAATATCTTATCAAACTGAAACACTATGTAAATATGTGGTGTTTCTTCCCTCATTTTTTTCCCATCTAAAGTTGATGTTACTGAATTTTGCCAAATGAAAGTTAAACAGTACTAATGTGGATGCTGAAATAACTACTGCCTGGAATTTTCCTTCTCGTGGGGTCGAATTGAGAAGAAAAATTCCAGGCAGTAGTTATTTCAGCATACACATACTAAGACTGAAAGAGAATGCTTATCTCTTCTCTCTTACATCAGCAGGATATGGATCACCAGTTTTCTAGGAGCCCTAAACTGACTTTGAATTACATAAGTTTATAGCATGGTAGTGGAAAGTTTCAGACCACATATGCAATATATAGGACAGACCATACTAGACAGCACTTCTTGATTAAAACATTGGAAGTCCAGATGAAGCACAGGGGAATATTTCCGGTAGTATTCCGTGTGAAGTTTAATGATTCCTCACCCATCTCTGCAGGAGTGCCAGTAAGTGTTAAAGTTAACCATAGAGATGATAGCAGTGAATAAAGGATGGCTAATTACACACTCACATCCTTGAAAATCCGTATTATTATTAGAAGAGCAGAAAGGAGACAATGCTCTTAAACAAATTATTCACACTATATTTTCTGGGATAAAAAATGTAGTCAAGAGCATTACAGATCAAATCTCATAGTATCTCCAGGCTCACCTTAAGAAGTACAAGAAAAAAGCATGAGCTTCCATGTGAGGTATGAATGTCACTCAACAGCTGTTAAATGGTTTTAAAATACAAAGCAAGCAAATCTTCACATTTGGTGCTCTCTCTTTAGCTAAGAATTATTTTATTCTGAGTCATCCCATTGGGATTGACATCAATAAAAGTATTAGAAGCTGGATCATAATGGAGGAACAGCATATAAAAAGAACAATTATCCCTTCTTATCTATTTCAGCAGCCAAGCACACTATAAAGAATAGAAAAATACTTGCTGGCATTTAAGTTTTTTTATTCAGAAGTGTTACTTCCTTAGGGAGAGTTTTAAAATTGATGTGCTCGGAAAGGTGACCTTTACATTACGGTTACCATTTATATTAAAAAATGTTCATACACTGCCCAAAATTGAATTATACACCCAACAACATGCAGAGGTAGGTAGATAAGTAGGTCCCTGACCAGAAAGTTTACTCTCTGGGTTAAGACATGGCAAGTGGGTGCAATTACAATCGAAGGACAAAAAGAAAAAAATAGCATAAACAGCCCTGCACAATAACTTATGTGCACTGTACCTCATCACATATGTTTATCTTACAGATGTTGCTATGGAAAGGAAAAACAGAAGTTGGCCTGGTATCACAGATCCGAGTACACCATGCACAGCAGCACCACAGTTCTGAGCATCTACTATCACTGAATTCAGCTGTGGCCAGGATGACCTAGGATAACTTGGAAGCAGATTTTTTCTATATCTTCTTTTAACCATTTGTTCCAAACACCTGGTCAGCTTTTTTGTTTGCTGAATTTTATTGGTGACTGGCTAACTGGCCAGTTTGCACCCTAAAAACAATCTTTAATTATGTGAGCAGAATATAACTCAATTTTATTATGAATAATTTGACATATTGCTGCACTAACTTAGTCCCAAAGAAATGAAAAAAAACAAAAACCATCCAACCAAAGAAACAAAACCAAGCTCCCTAAGCTACATACTAAACTTCTTTTTTTTCTAGGGTTATGGAGCACACAGTGGAGAATCTATTTGTTTCTGAAGAAATTAACCTCTGAAGTCAAGGTAAAAAAATAATTTAAAAAAAAAGCCTAGGTACATTTTTCTCCCTAGAACTCTTAAGAATCACTTTAACCCATTTCATATTTGTATGTGCTAGATTGTGAGATAATCCTTTCCCCTGACTTATACAAAAAGGGAGTCTCCCCTTTCTGTACACACTTGGTTTAGGAGGAGCTAACAGTCACCCAATATACTTAAAGGATTTAACATTAAAATGTTGACATGCAAGTTTCTTATTTGTACCTACATAGGATCACAGAATCATTTAGGTTGGTAAATATCCACACAGAGGAATAAGAATATATAGAAAACCTGATCAGAAATGTTAACATAATAGTATGTAAACTACATACATTACATATAGTAAAACTACAATGTGATAAAATAACAGATGACAGACTGAGGAATTTAATTTTTTAAACATTTTTTATCGTCTTTTCTTTCTGCCTTTTCTAATGTAACAAACCTTGTGAGCATACATACTAGCTCATCCCAAAACACCTTGTTTGTGCCCTGATGTTGTAATCACAGACTTAATTATCAATTACATATTTGAAAGTTTTGCTTAAGACTGTAAATTATTTAAGGCAGGGATCAGCTCCAGGAAGCATGTTTTTGCTTTTAAAACTCTGAAGTAGGATCTGAGACTGAGGCTTTGCTACAGCTTCCCAGTGTGGTGCTAAGTCACTTAAATACCAACTCAGAAAAACTGAGCGAGGAGCAGCCCAGCTGATGGCAAGAGCCTTGTTCCTGATCCTGAAAGGATGTTTGTTTTTTTTTTTAGTGCTTACATCAGACTTCCTAGCACTTTTTAGCTTTAAAAATAATTACCAGTGGATGACAAAAACACCCTGTTTGAAACTTTGCGTGAAACAGGTGGAGTCACACAGCAACTGGTCTGACCTGGTTTGTGTTATCTCACCTAGAGTATGCTGACACCAGATCTCTTGGCACTAGGCAGCAGTCACAGGTGCAGCTGGGAGCCCAAGCATTGTGAAGCAGTGGTGAGGTAAGTGTCCTTCCACCACGTGCCCTCAGAGCGCAGTGATCTCCTGCTTTGTTCCAGGTTTCTCCAAGGGCTTCTGCAAGGCTTGTTACAATCAACTGAGAGGTGGACTCAAATAATTTGCTTTGTGCTTTGCCCAGGTAAAATGGGATACATTGGAGCCAAGAACATCTAGGGAACTGAAATAAGGTGCATTGTGATAAGGCATAGGGTACTTGGTGATTCGCTGGAGTAAAGGAGACGGGAGCTTGAAACTGCAGTAGGTTTCACAAGGATGAACTCTTTGCTTCTGTCAGGGTATTATGGACTTCAGAGGGGTGGGGGGGTAAGGAAGGGGATACAGGTCTGTCCCTGTGAAGGACTCTGGAGGATAAGGGCCTGGTATCAGAGTTTTCTAAGAATGATCTATCCTTTGAAGATAAGTTGCTACTTAAAAGGCTTTCCCTACTTCACCTCAGAGTAAATGACTGGTTCCATTTACTTCAATGCTTACCTATCAGCTGGTGATTAAGCGATTGAGCAGATCAGTGCTGATAAGCATGTATGGCTGATATTAATGATCAAAATGAGTTTTCAAGACTATCTCTAAGATTTAGAAATGTAAGTTAAGTTTGTTCCTGGGTTCTTTTAAATACAATCACTGAATAGCAATTCTATGAATAACTTCTTTATTAAATGCTAGAAGAAATTTCACTCTGCAAAAACATGTAGCAAATCCTTTAAGAATTTAATTTGCTTGCCCATAAATTGCAACTCTAGAGAAAACCAAAACCAAAACCAAATTCCTCTTTGTCAAGGTCAGGAAGAAAATCTTTAAGAGATGCTTAGAGGATATTCTACATATCCAAAATCTCCAAACAGAAAGAAAAGCAAAGGTATTTTTTGGAAAACTTACTATCTCTAAGGAAATATCAACTCAGATCCAACTCGTTAAATGACAGTAGTCTTAAGGCCACTATGACTTTTTTTTTTTTTTTTTTTAATGGGTCAAGGAAACCCTTAGCTGAATTCCAGACTCTATTTTAAATTATTTTTAAATTGTGTTCTTATTTGCTTTAGATGTTTGCAGTATGGATCGCTGCTCTTTTTCTTCTCAATGCAGCCAGAGGTAAGACAAATAGTTGATAAAAGTCTATAACCAGTAAAAATTGTTGTGTGCATCTTACACCAGAATATCTATCTTTTAGAAAAAAAGATGTGCTTTGCAACAGATTTAACATACTTCATTAGGAGCACCAACTTATGTCATGCCTTTCCTGCATTTTCTACTACTTTTCAATCCTGCAAAGGTTTTTGCAACTAGCAAACAGAATGGAAATTACAAAAGTATTTTTGTATATGAGTTGGTAATAAAAATCTTCCAGAAGTTAACCCCACCCACTCTCAACCCACACCAGTATTTATGGCAGCTACAAAACTTGCTCTTCACAGAGCTACTCAGAAAACAAGAAAATAGTTCTGGCCCAAACACCTCTTTGTTGACAGGAAATTATAGTTAAACAGCGATGGAGACACAGAGAGAGCAGAGAGGAACAAAATGTCACAGTCCAGAAGTTCACTGGTATCAGAAGAAAGCCCCCTGTAAAAATGACTGGGTGACTTGTAGAGTCTCTAGTTGCAGCTCCACAATGAAATCTTCTATCTCTAGACAGATGTATTTACAGTATATATCACTCTACCAGTGCATTTCATACAAAGTACTAGAGTAAGTCACAGTCTGATGCAGTACAACTCTGTCACCTTTACTAGTTAATAATAGTTCCTCATTGTTTTCAGCATCCTTTTAATAGCAATAAAAATTATTTGAGATTTCACAACTGTTGTGCTATAATAGTGGGTAAAGTCAACATAAAATGGCAACACCCTTATGTCATATTTGCATCATTACTGTATTAAAGCCACAGAAGAAATTGGGAAACTATTTCTTCAGGCACAGACCATGCTTCCTGAGGCTGTGCTTTGCCCCAGACTTCGACTTCCACTAAAATCTTATTATAATAAAAAACAAGGGAGTTGTTTAATGTATGTTTTGCAGCAACCAGAGGTATCTATTTTAAAATTTGTTTTCTTTTTACTCCTTCATGAATTGTTGCATAAGAAATAATTTAGATAATCACAGAAGCATTAGGACTAGTTTGAATCAGTGGTGTACGCTGGCAGAAAAAGCTGTTTTGTTCTTTGGATCCAAAAAGGATCAAGATTTTATTGTCTTTTTCTGACAGTGGTGTTAACAATACATTTGACCAAAGATATCCTGCTCATGGAGTTGAGCTCTACACTACATCTGCAGCAGGAATCAGTCTGAAGTTCAAGTCCCTGCTCCATGCACAAGGTCCCTAAATGAGAAATAAACACAAGTGCCCATCCTAATAAAGGTTGGATCTGATGATCTTGAAGGTCTCTTCTAACCAAAATGCTTCCATGATTCTAATCTGAATGAGCATTTTCTGTCTCCTTACTATAAACACTATCAAGCCAACTTCTTGTAAGGCAGTGGCAGCCTAACTGCTACATTCCCAGAGCACTGACATATTTCTTTTCATACCACAGGAGGGGAAGTTTGCTATGAAAGGCTTGGATGCTTTACTGACGAACCCCCTTGGTCTGGGATCCCAGAGAGACAACTGGCAGGTTTGCCCAGTTCTCCAGCACGTGTGAACACCAATTTCTTTCTTTACACTAGAGACAACAACATGAGATACCAAGTAAGAAACTGCTTTGTTTTTAAACACTGATGGTATATAACAGATTCAACACAATATATGAACAGTAGACTAGAGGACAAATGAAGCAGAGCATGAAATTGTATGTGGAAAAAGAAGGAAACAACCCAAAAGATAATTAAATGGGGATGGATAAAGAAAACAAGTATTGAACATTTCTTGAAGACTGGGCCTGAGAGGAAATTGGAGACTAAAAAGCCAAAGAAAAAGACTTGGAAAGATATACCATGGAGAGATCTTGGAGGTATCTTACAGAGAGCTGAACCAGGTTATCCCTCATTAAGACACATCAAGTAGAGGAAGGTAGAGACAGAAGACACAGGAACTGTATGGTAGAAGAAAAAAAAACCAAACAAAAAAAAACCAAAAACCAAAACAAAACAAAAGGAGAGGTTTTCTACAGCATCTGCAAACGAATGGCAGCAAGGAAACTCTAGACTGTGTCAGAGTGACAATTAAAAGTAATGAGGAGGAGCCTGTAGGACTGCTTAGGTTGCACTAAAAGACACCAGTAGTGTGTCAGACTATTCCTCTTAAGATCATCAAGTACTGGGGAAAGCTCACAGCAAGATGCTTGAGGTGTTAGAGGTGGCTGGTCTGGGCCAGCATGAAGCAGTTTTGTGGACTATATTGGAAAAAGAAGGGAAATTACTATTGGAGAGTGTGTACATGTATACTGGGATGGAGCAGTCACATCCTTGTTGTGTTTGTTGTTTGTTTTTTAATTGATACAGAAAATTTCTGCAACAAATCCATCAACCATCAAAGCTTCAAATTTCCGAACACACAGGAAAACTCGCTTCATTATACATGGTCATCTTGCTGGAGGGGACCTCCCCTGGATAACAAATATATGCAGGGTATGGTATCACTATTGTCTGTCAGTAATTTTACTTGTATTTGGAAGTAGAAATATCCACATCACCACATTAACTGGCTTAAAATACCTACATAAAATCTCCATCTCTGTTCTCTTGTTAATCCAGAGAATATATGTGGGAGAAAAAAACCTCACAATGAAGTTCAGTTCCGCATGATCACCCTCTTGTTCCTAGCTATGAGTATAGTCAGCCTTCTGCTAAGCACCCTTTTGCTGCATTCACCTCCATAGGGAAAGCTATAATAAATTGATTTTTCAATTCCTTGCCAATAATAAAGGAGAAAAAAAGAGACACTTTTCTCACCTTGGCAAAAGGTCAAACACTTCAGTTTGAATGAGGCATCTGATCTAAGAAAACCAAATTGCTTTGTTCAGGAAATTTGATTTCATATTATTTACGCACATTTCAAAAATGAAAATATTTCAGAATAAAAAAGATGAATATCCCATTTCCAGAAGCATATAAATAGAATATTTTGGTTAAAAGATATTAACTTTGTGATTTAACAATCCAAGGAAATTAATACAAACTTGTGAAACTTTATAGAAGAGCCAAGCATATTGATTTTAAGACTATAGTTTGGGTAGTAAAAAAACAAGTGATAATATCTGTTTTCTCTAACTGAGGCACTGTCATTAAGAAAAGTTCAAACCCTTCAGCCAATCGAGGCATATTGAAAGGAAAACAGAACTGAATGAAGCAATCTGTGGCTCTAGTGTTCCAACCACTGCCTCCACTCTGCCTCCTTGTGTTGATTCTTCAGTATTAACAGGAATTAATATACTAAAGATGTGTCTTTACGAATCATATGAACAAAACAAGTCCCCAGCTATAGCAAAACGAAATATTGTCTGCATATACACTGCTACAATTGTAATTCATGCCCGTTTGCTGCTGTTCTGCTGTTTTCCTGTTGTCCAACAGTTCATGTTCCACACTGAAGACGTGAACTGTATTTTGACTGACTGGAGAGGTGGCTCTAGTGGTTTGTACACAGATGCAGTTAACAACGTCCGCATTGTGGGAGCTGAGCTGGTGTATCTGGTGAACCTTCTGGAGGTAACTCTATCTGTGGAATGTGAAATACCAGTTGGTATGGTAAAGGCTGTGTTCAGTGTGGCACCTGTAGGTTTTATGCAGTAGAGTCAGGCAGTAGAGAGATATGCAATAACACAGCTGAAAACGTCATAAAAAACCTCTAATCCTGCACAAATGGAAATCCCTACTCTTTTGTCAGACCACAGATAAGCATGTTCCCAAAGGCTTACAGGTCATAGTTTCTGTAAGTTTTGCTCATAAAGGGATTTTTACTGGGTAAGGCATCAGAGTGGAGACTGTCTAGCAAAACTGGCAGGGCAAAGAGTGGTAATAGACAGTATGCCACAGACAAAGGCAGTGAAAGCTCCTCCATCACAGACTGTTGTCCTGACCAGACAGACAGGTTCAGGGGTGAGGAAGTGGGGACATTCACATTCTGGATAAACAATCAGTGCCGGACAGTTATGTGCTGAATATCCCTTCTTTTCTATTACAATGGCCAATTCTTATCAGTGATGACTCCCTCCCAGAGGTGTGATGTAAGAGGGGATGGGATGAGTACTGCTTGTTTTTAAATGCAGATACCTCCACTCACAACAGTAACTTCCCATCCAAGACACTCCACCACCTGCTGGTCTGGTCACGTCATGGCACAGCATGGGGCTTGATGCAATGCCACAGGCTCATATCTACCATTTCACACTCTT
Organism: Ceyx melanurus; assembly: GCA_024611195.1. Taxonomy (NCBI): domain Eukaryota; kingdom Metazoa; phylum Chordata; class Aves; order Coraciiformes; family Alcedinidae; genus Ceyx; species Ceyx melanurus. Next base: position 181,514 of record JANHGL010007730.1, on the reverse strand, counting down.
GTTTTTTCCCTTTCCATACATCCTCACAGAAAGACTATGGCTACTCTCCTGCTGACATTCATTTCATCGGCCATAGCCTTGGAGCACATGCTGCAGGGGAAGCAGGGAGAAGGAAACCTGGCATTGGAAGAATAACAGGTACTGAAGCTATTTCAACTGATGAAGCTTTATAATTTCATTCAACTTAAGGGAACTGAAGAATCACTGCTGCCTTATAAACACACATTATAGACTGCAATGTGCTGCTTTCTTCTAACTGACAGTATACAGCCAGGGTGACAGTAAAAAAACGAAGCCACCTCCTGTCACATGCCATGCACTCACATGGGAACGTTCACAGCTCCGAGAAAGGCTCAACTGCAACAGGAAAGCTTAACTGTCCCAACTGTGGCTAAATAGAGGTCACTTTTCACAGGTCACAACAAGTCCCAGGGAGCAATTGGTTATCATTTTTGCTGATATAAAAGAACAGGAACAAAATACTGTATTACATTTGGAACAACAGGCTCAAAAAACACCAGCAACTCATCATACCGAGTTTTAAAAGACCACTCTAACATGAATTTTCAGCTGTTCAAAAGCTTGAATATCTGAAATGAAAAATTAAACCCCTTAGATCTAGTATGTCAGGATGAGACATGGATACCCTGAAAAGGAAGAGAGCAAGTAGTCACATAGCTACACAGAGACACACAGTGTCATGACATGCTCGCACATCACTTTTTATAAAGGCTCACCATTTTCTGCTTTCCTTTCTCCTCCAGTAAGGTTTGGGATTTTTTCTCTGCGTAGACATTGCTTTGACTAAGCTGTGTAGCCAGTAAGCAATCACATAAGCAAATCAGGAAACTGGGTTCAGAATTCTGTTGCTTCAAGTTCACTGACACTGAAGTGAAAGGGTAACACTTTCAACCAAGCTCTTTTGGAAATAAAAATATATTTTTATAAATTAAAAATTCTCAAAGAAAGCTACATGATCCAAGTAACATATCAAGATTTCATATATTTCAATAACATGCAAAAAACCCCAAAATTCTTCTTGTAAAACTGTTCCCCAAAAGTAAGCCAAGCACCCAGCACCATTTTGTTGCTATCCACTGGCTGTGGACCACAAAATGTTTTTTATATGTGGAGTAAAGGTAGAACTGTAATGACATACAGTATAGACACTCCATATGTGATTAAAGACATATAGTATTATTTATTCAATAACATATATTTCCATTTATTTAGGTTTGGATCCAGCTGGGCCTCTTTTCCAGTATACTCCTACAATGGTTAGGCTGGATCCTTCAGATGCACAATTTGTTGATATAATTCATACTCATGCTGGCCATCTTTTCTTTGATTTTGGTAAGATTTAATGCAAAGACTGACACCAACACAGAGTTTGGCCACAGAATACCTGGGAGTGATCAGCATCAAATCATTGTGCATTTCAGCTCCAGGGATTCTTCAGACTTGTGGCCATCTGGATTTTTACCCAAATGGTGGGAAGAAGATGCCAGGATGCAAGCAGCTTCGTGTGCCTCCTGCAAATCGGAGTATCAATGACCTTATGAGAGGTAAATACATCTCAAAGTAATACCTGATTATAAGCTACAGTTAGAAATAAAGGCTAAGTTAAGGTAAAGTCTATTGAATGTATATATTATTTATATAGCTCACATAGGGAGACAATGTTCAAAAATGCCTGTGAAATACCCTCCCATTTTCTTTTATAATAACCAAGGCAAATTCCAGATGGAAGCTTCAGTTATTGCATGTGGACTTGTTCATCACAAACTTTGTAAGAGGCTGCCACTGTGCTGACAGACCCACCTCATTGGGAATTCCACACATGAAGGACTGGTAAAATTTCATTCAAGGATAATCCAAAAATCTGAGCTTCTCTTCTCCCTAGAAAGATATCAGTCCTAGTATTGCTGGGGTTAGACATACTCATCCATGCCATTAACAGCTTTAGTGTCTTCAAAGGGAACAGCACAGAGTTAAAAATACAGAAGATGAGAAAATGACTGCTCCAGTGATAGTTCATGTTCTTCAAAGAAAGCTGGGCAGTTAATCAGAATTACCCTGGGATCCAATACAATATATCCCCCTAAATCCTGTCTTCTGATCCTAACCTACAGAAATGAGAACATCTGTTATTGACAGCTAAGTATTTTGAAATCCTTACCACTAGTTAAGTAATTTGCTTTCAAAAATGTTCTTAGAACTTGTTGGAGAACTTAATATCAAAGAGGACTGAAAGCTGGCTGTGCAGAGTCACTGAAAGGACACTGTAGAGAGGCTGGTGCTGGTCTCTTCTCACATGTAATTAGTGATAGTACAAGAGGGAATGGATTCAAACTCCAACAGGGTAGGTTTAGACTGGACATTATGGAAAAAAATTTCACTGAGTGTTCAGACACTGGAATAGGCTGCTCAGGCAGGTGATTGAGTCACCATCCCTGAATGTGTTTAAGGGGTGTTTTTGGATGTGGCTTTGAGGAACATGGTTTATGGGTGAACTTTGTAGATAGGGTTAATGGTTGGACTTGATGATCCCAAGGGTCTTTTCCAACCTGAATTATTCTATGATTTTCCAGAGACATTTCACGAGAGTGCTTGCAATGTTTTGTGGTGAAGAGGCTCAGTTCAGCTCTACTGAACATGAGCAGATGGAGTTTGTTGTTCATACAGCTCCCAAAATAGACAGAGCCCTAACTTCTGCCTCTTGGTTAAACCTTACTTTGTGCATATCTCTTCTGTTTGATAATATTTACATTTTTGCAGTGCTTTTATGTATGAAGTTCTTTAGAAATGCTACTTAGTAACTTCTTTCTACAGCTTTTAATGCAGTAGGGAGAGAAGTATTACATTCCCATTGTACAGATGTTAAGTAATTTAGCTTTAGCACAAAGCCAGCCAACCATTAGAGCTGAGTTCTTAAAAGTTAAAAGCACAGACCCTTCTGATTTAGATCTAAAGAACTATAATGAAAAAATCTCAGGAAGCCTTGATGATACAGATAGGTTTCAAGAAAAAAATAACACCCAAAATTTCAGAAGGTTTTTAGTGAATTTTTCTCCTTTCCTTATGTAAAAAACCATGTATGTCAACTGGTCAACACTAAATAGTCTGTCTTCAAGATGCATAAATATTGACTGGAGGTGAAATTCTGATTTCACTGTAAACTGTTGCAGTTTACAATTTCTCCAGTACCTCCAAGACTTTGCCCTGCAATTAGCTAGGCACACACACTGAAGCAGAGTAGAGCTCTTTTTATACAACCTAAATTTAGTATACTGTGCTTTGATAAAGGAGAGACTTCAGAGCCAATGAAGACAAGACAATAAAGAAAAAATTTAAAAGGCCTGTAAATGTAACCCAAATATCACTTTCTTCTCTCCTGCACTGACTGTTGATAAATTTCACTCTGATGGGAAAATGTACTTGTTTCAAGTATTTCTAACAAAATAAAGGACACACTGCCAAACATCTTGCTTTTCAGAGCATTTCACAGAATCATCACTGTCAAATGGTCACAGATTTTCTAGAGCTTAAAAACATTGAAAGGCACTGAAGTTAAAGTAATTACTACAATTACCTTTAATTCTAGAAATGAGTAGAAACTGTAGTTTTACAAAATACCATGTTGTGATAATGATAAGCAAGTGAAAAGTGTTTTCTAGTAACTGCTATATGTTTTACAAACACTGTAGCTATGAATTATTTCCCTTTGATATTTCAAAGACTAGAATTCTAAATCCTTCTTGGTTCTCATGCTACAGTAAAGGCAGTTAAGTACACCTAACAGTACAGGAGGCTGTCCAAGTCCTCTGTGGTGCATCTCCACCTTTGTTAACTTCAGCATGAGCACAGGAAAATGCAGATTAGAACCTACATCCTTCCTCTCCACTGAAAAATAAGTATAAGTACATGTTTTGTTATAAAACCAAATAATTATCACTTTAAATATTTTAGTTATTTTTATTTTTTAATCTGAGATGTCACAAATGCTTTTGTGATTAAAAACAAAACTAAACAAAAAAACACAACAAATTTGTTGCTTTGGCATGGATTTAATGTAAATGTATAGCTTTAATCTTTTTTATGTGGGCTTTTTCCTAGCATATAGATCTATAGGATGTGGACATAAAAGAAGTCTCCGGTATTATGCTGAGAGTATTATCACACCAAATGGATTTGTTGGGTATAGGTGTGAATCATACCGAGGTTTTGTATTGGTAAGTACCAGCCACATACCTATCTAAGGGCTTATAGCCCTGCTCTTCTCTTAATTTCTGGGGCAACTTCTCCACTCTGGATCATGGGATATGGGGGGGGGGGGGGGAGGATACACAAATCCACTGTCTACCTTCACCCAGATTGTACCCAAAAAGTGCAAAATGAAAAAAAAAAAACCAAACCAAAAAACCAAAAAAAAAAAAAACCCAACCAAAAAACAACAAACAAATAAAAAAAAACCAAACAAAAAAAAACAAAACAGTTATAAAGAGAGAGATGAAGAGTTGAATAAGAGGGCAATGAGAGGCAGTGTCTGGGTCCACATTTTGCATATGTCAGCCATACGGGATACTCTCTTTGAAGGATGCCCATCTAAACCTGGTGGAACCCATCACTAAGAGGACAACCTCTGAATTTCAGAAATGTTTTAAGCATCTGTATAAACAATAAATTTCCACAGTGTACAGGGCAGGGGAGATGTTTACACAGCACAGCGCTGTTCACACAACCCTCAGCTGGCACAAAAAAGAAGGCAGCATCATGTCCTGATGGTCCATGCCTGATATAACTGAGCTTTTAGTGAATAATTTCTGACAATACAACTGATGACTGGTCAAGAACAAAGACAAATTTGAATTTATTTTCTTCTACCCCCCAAAATAATGATTACAATACCGTGTAAATGTTGTTATTGTGCCATGTTGCCACATAACTTGGAAGTTTGATATATACTTAGGCTCTGCAAGAGCATAAAGAATTAGGCCAGGTTTTCAAACTTTTTTTCTCTGATTTTCAGTCAGATTAAATACATTGATTGATCATCTCAGCTTCTTTTTTTTCACCACACCAATAAATACTGAACAGATATTGAACTCAGAAGCAAGCACTTCTTCAAAAAAAGCAGAGAAAACAATGAAATAGCCTAAATTCTTAAGCTTTAAGAAGAGGGATTAAAACAGATAATGTCTTGTAACACATATTGTTATTTTCCCTCAGGGAGACTGCTTCCCATGCCCAAAGGAAGGATGTCCACTGATGGGTCATTATGCTGATAAGTTTTCACATAAAACTGAAAGAGAACAGCAAAAGGTTTATTTAAACACAGGGCCCTCCCCTCCATATGCCCGTAAGTGCTCATTTGGTGAATTCTAAAGTGACAATGGATTATATGTGAACAGACATCTTGCACTTCCAGAGAGATCTGCCAGAATTAATAGGTGACAGTACAAAATCTAGAGTTTCAGATCTGTTAGGAACATGCAGTACCAGCATTATCTGGGGAAGGCCAAGATAATTATAGAAACAGATCAACCGATGCTGACCTCTAAGTTAGAAACCTTGTTAAAATTTTGTTAATTAGATAAAGGCTTCAAAAATTCTGTAAAGCTGAAGATGGGAGGAATGCTATGCTGAAAAGTGCAAAATTTCCAAATAAATAAAAAAGTGAAGTTGTTTTTATTGACAAAAAATATACAACTGGATAATTTCACGATATTTTAGCAAAGCTTATCAATTTAAAATATCAGGGAGTAATAAGAAGTATAGTTTTAATTATAATTAATGCAGAAGCATCCACAGAACTTGCAAATAAGATTCATAAATAATTTGTAATCTATCACAGATGATGAACTGCATGTAAAAAGAATTAAAGGGGGACATTGGGGTCCTTATTCCCTAGGCACTAGAATATAAAAGCAAAATTAAGAACAGCAACAAAAATATCACTTCTCCCTAAGAGCAAAAAGTAAAAAGCCTGAATTTGAATATAGTAAACCAGCCATTTCTCTACTCTGAATGAATACATTAATTTAAATGTCTACAAACAGTTGAGTTTATAGAAATTATAGCCTGAAACCAAATATAACCTTAGGAAGTAGGTGAAGAGATTATCCTTTTAATAGGCTGAAATAAGTACTAAAACTCCCCGAACTTGTTGGCTGAAATCAATATATGCCATTGCATCTGAACCCTTCTTCCATCTTAGAAAGACATGGAGGATGACAGGATCTCCTGACAGCTGCTGGGCTGTGCACAGGTATAAGAAAAAACCCAAATACCCTGTATAGTGGGATCATCCTGGGAAAGCAGGCAGTTTTGTTTACTATATCTTTAACAATACACAGCAGTTCGGTCAAACACGTCATAGTTGGGAGCTGACATGCTACCCATGAGACCTCCCACATTGCTCATAAGTGTAAGAAATTACAAAATTAAAGGTGAGGCCAAGTGGAAGAGCAAGCTATAGTATTGGCCATGACAGATTAAATACTCAGCATAGTCTGTAGGGTCAGCCAGAGTTGGATCTGAGATTTAGATCACTGCCAAGGACACTAATACTACCAGAAACAGACAGAACTAACATTTGCCATAATAAAGAGTGAGTTCTTTTGTTTTGTTTTGGTTTTGTTTGTTTGTTTTTTACTTGCATCTGTGCAAACCCTTCCTCTTCTTGAAAGGCATTGAAACTATGAGAAATGTTACCATTAGGAAAGAAATCTCCTTAAGACCATAATCTTTTTCATTTCGCTTTCAAAGGCTGGCGAAAAGAGATACGTGTCAGAGTATCTGCAACAGAAACCATGAAGGGAAATATAGATGTAGCCCTGACTGGAACTAATGGGATCAGGAGAAAATATACAATTGACAAGTAAGTGTAACATGACTGTTAAAAAAAAAAATAAATAAAAAGCTCTAATACTGTTAGGATATTGAATGTATATAACATTATTTTTATATGTCTAGTTCTATGTGATCTGTGATTTACACTGGTAATAAAAGTAGCTGGCCAGTGTCTGAAGTTCCCCTTGCTACTGATTGTGCTCAAAATCTGCATGTGCATAAGAGAGTTGTGGCTTGCTTATGTACTGCTCTGGAATCTGGGATTCTTGTTCATTCAGCCTTTTCCCAATAACTGTGAATTTAGATCGCAAACTGATCCTTGTCAAGGCACAGCTTAAATATTGTAAACCTGGCCTCCTCTGTGTTTGAACATAGCCCTGTAACTGGTCTGTACCAAGAGTTGTAAAAATACTACTGCAGTGATACACCTATAGGTAATTTCTATGTTAATGTCTGTCACACTGTAATGTGCATTCCACTGTAATGAGCACTGATACCACAGAAGGCACAAAGGTAAACTATAATTTTCAATTTTCTTCATAGTTGAGAGCAAGCAGAAACACTGAGAGTACTTTCTGACTTGCACCTACTTGAAGATAGATTTCATTTTCTAAAAATAATAATATCTAGAAAAAACCCATAGCAATAGTGACAAAGAGTGGGCTAACTAATTTAGTTAGTGTTTCCTTAGTTAGTCCTTTAGTTAGTGTTTAGTTTAGTGTTTCCTAAAAGGAACAGGAATTTAGGCAACTAAGTTATTTGCATACTTCTGTAGATTCCTCTGAGAATCTATCTCCTCCTTAGGTACCAACAAACCTATACATGGGGTTGAGAGGCTGAAAGCCTGTAGTGTGTTCCACAGTAACCTCCCTATATAAACAGGAATGGTGTTTCCTCTATTTTTTCAAATAAAGTTAATACAGACACTTTGTGGCCTTCAGAAAAGGCAAAAATTTGCAATACTGGAGGAAGAAATCAACCAAACTGTCAATGACCCCTTCCCAATCCTTACAAAAAACCCCAAAAAACTAAACCAAAAACAAAAACCAAAAACAAAACCATAACAAACCCAAACAAACAAACAAACAAACACCACACCCCAGTTAGATGACATATGCATTACATACATTTTTCATACATAAAACATTTCAAATACTTTTTTTGACAAACACTGTAACAGGAAGATTAAAAGACACACATACACAAAATCCTCGATACAAGAACTTTATAAAAGAGTTTGCTACATGACTTGAATGACTAGTCAGCAGAGAGAACAGAACCTGATGTTTTTGGACCTTAGACATGATCCCCTACTGCCTGAGCTCAAAGCCTCAGATCTGTGTGAGGGTCTGTATCAAGTGCCCTGTACATTCCCCAAGGAACATATTCTCCCAAGAACATGCTCTAAACTTAACTGAGATTTTACATAGCACTCTTGATTGATGATTCTTGGAAAAAAAAAACCCAAACCAACCAACTAAACAACAAACCAAAATTCTACCAACAGTATTAATGTCTTCAAGTCTTATAGTATCCCACAACCTATCTCCCTTTCTGCCTAAACTGTAGCATTTTTTTTTTGTAAAGAACATGGACCATCTCTTATGTGCTTTTCTTTTGTCAGGGGAACTTTCAAACCAGGCAACACATACTTGAACTATATCGATACAGAAATTCCTGGGAACATTTCAAAAGTTGAGTTTATCTGGAAAAAGGATCTAGGTCATGTAGACAGAGGCTGCATGGGAGCTGAAGAAGTAACAATAATATCTGGGGAAAACAGAAACGTGTGAGTACACAATCTAATGGTGTTGCATTCTGTGGGTCTGGGGGGCGGGGTGGAACCCAACAATTAATAAATAATAAATAAGGAAAAAAGAAAAATACCCCAAATATCTCTGCATGATATCATGTCCCATAAAGCATGTAGGTTTAGTACAGAAAATAATAACATAATCCAAATTCCGTGTCAGTACCTGGGTGTTTGGCTGACTACAGTTACTCCCAGCAGCTCAGGAATTCACTCAAAAAACAGAAATATCAGATCTGAAATTCTGGGGGGGTGCATCTCCCTAAATCGTAACAAAGTTACAAGTTTTCTTCCTAAATTGGAGTGTCATGCTCCTACATCTCCATTAGCACATAGCACAGCACATCACAAACTGCATATTTCAACAGTACACTTTACTTGGCAGGGTACACAAAGCTGACTCCAACCTGATCCCATGGACCAGACACCCACTGGCATCAGCAGCATATTAGGTACACTTTGGGATCACACCTCTCAGTTTAGTTTTAACCAAAATGAACCCAGCTGATGTGTCCCAACATCACTCTGTCATGTAAAAGGAAGTGTGACAAGTGGGGAAAATGGAGTGAGAGATTCCCATTGAAAGAGCACTCCTGGTCCAAATTTAAATGCTAATGAAGTCTGAGCATAAAGGTAACTACATCTTAAATGTAATAATTACTCACTAACTAGCAATTATTTAAAAATATTTTATAACACATGCTTTTTGTTCTCCGTCTCGTGAACTTATGCTTCAATCTAACATGAAATAAAAATAGGATTTATACTGATTATCTTGGGCTGTTGCTATGAAAATGTCCCATTATGATGAAAAGTATCTCCTCACTCTCCCTCCCTCACCAGGTCTGTGTTCTGTGGCTGTGGAATTGTGCGACCGAGCAGGTGGCAAGCCCTGGCACTTTGCTGAGGCTCAGCAAGGAACACCATGGTTGTCCACTCTGGCAATCCCCATCATCTGGAAGAGGACACTTCTTCAGTCAGATGGCAAACTATTAACAAAGCTCCTTCAATAAATTATGAATATTTGTGCAGCCCACTATAAACGCTCTATTTCCAAATTAGTTTTGTTGGCTTTTTTTCATACAGGAGAGTTACACTTCTGTGAATTCCAGCTACAGTGATAGCTGACAGGTATTTTACTAGTAAGGTAATGTGGTTATATTTTAGAGTCAAGTGGGAAAATAATAATATTTAGGAAACAATATAATAATAAATTAGGAACAAAAATTTCTAGACAATTTCCCCCTGAAATACACTTATCTTAGAAAGAACATCTAAAAAGAATAAAAGCAGAAAAAAAAAAAATTAAGACTAAAGAAAAGAAGAGAAGAGAAGTGTAGAGATTTTTAAATAATGCCTACATATTTGTTCAGGCAAAGGCCACTTACATGCTTTTAGAATCTATTGCTTTTATGTCAGGAGTCTGTGGAATAAATTTAAATAAAAAAATAATCAAGAGTTTGAAGGGAGCTGCCCAATATGTCCTTCCTTCCTGAAAAGCATATTTAAAAACCATTCTAGTATCACATCCACAAAACTGCTTAGGAGCTTGGAGTGCAGTAGATCTCAAGAAACTCTGCTGTTCAGGTTCACCATGTGCCAAGCAGGACAGCTAACTGTGATGCAAGCTATTTGATTGTTGACCTTTTCCCTGTTGGCCTGTTCCCCTTCTATGGGGAAGATGTCATTGATATGTTCTATCCATCTCTGCTGGGTGATCTGGGTCTCTCTCTGCACCTGAAACAGGCATTTTCCTATCAAAATTACATGGCATTATGGAGGATCTTCAAATTTCCGGCAGCCTTCAAGGTAACTACTTCCTCCTTAGGGGTGAAACAGAATTTTCCACCTCCACTTAGGTTTCTTGAAGCCACTGAAGTCAGGTCTGAGCTACATTATTTGCATTACAGTATAACATTTCCCACCTCTCCCAAATCTGGCAGCATTTTGATTATGCTGGTTACAAAAACAGTCTGCAAAGACTTTTCAGACAAAAAAAACTGATTGTTTCTGTTTCAATACAAGCTACCCATTAAAATGCTTTGGGGTTTTAATTACCCACTGTGCTCTAAAATATACAGTCAGTTTTTTAAATCCAATGTGAGATTTACCATTTGGGTGCAGAAATTCTCTGTGTGAATCATGTTAGGCAATTCTGTTCTGTCCCATCCCTACTAGCTATTCCAGAATACTTCCAGTGAGGTTTACCAGAAGGTGCTAATGAGATGTGTTACACAAGGCTAAATGTGAATGATGAACAGGTGTGTTTCAAATTATCCAGCCATGATTTTGGATGTCAGAATCCCATCACTTCCTATGAAATATTCCAGGGGAGTTTGCTTAGGAGGTCTGCAGCAAAGTAACAAGTCAGCTGTCTGTCTTCTCAGACTCGCTGCTTCTGTCACCTTACCATCTCCACCTGTGTGAAGTACGAGCCAGAAACCACCCTGAGCAGTGAACTGATCCTTCTATACTCCTTAGAGAAACTCCTCAGGCAAGATCCTCATCTTGCATAAGTAGGGACTTCCCTCTTCTGCACTTCCCTGGAGATGTACAAAACAACCCCCCCCCTCCAGGTACTTCCACATAGTTGGGAAATATTTGTAGCTAGTAATGACACCATCTTCAACATCCTTTATAAATTGGGTATGGCCCTGTGCCCCAGAGTTGCACAAATAAAGGAAACTCATGGAGGGAAAAAGAAAAAAAAATATTTTCCTTTTCTTACAGTCAGGCACTAAAGCAAAAGAAACAAAAAATATTTTTCTTGGGGTCACAAAAAAATGTGCAGCAGGTCCTGGCACTGCATCAGCTCACTAGATGTAGTGAGATGAGGCAGCAGTGTGAGCCATGTAATGTAGGCCTTCGCCTCACACAAGAAGGAAGCAAAGTCTTTTTGAATTCAGGACTTCTGTAAATAAAGCCCAGCCTCTCCTGACTCCATACTTGGCTGTGTCATTTTTGCAGTTTGAAAAATTAATTTGATAGTTTTATGAAGAATAGATCATATTCTTACTTTCAAAACACAAGCTTCAATTTTATTTAATTTTCAGCTATTGATTTCAACAGCATTCTTACAAAACATGACAGCTCACATGGGCTGAGGACTTCTGCTGTAAATGTGGTCCAGCTGATTAGACCACTTAAAAAGATACATTTTTTCACCCAGTCAACTCAGTTAGAAATAAAATATTGCATTAATTTATTCCTCTTGTCTTGTCCTGATTTGCATTTTCCTCATACGCTGTTTCTTTAAATTTCATTCTCTTGCATAATAAACATTAACACTGCACTTTAATAGAAATCTATAGACAGAGCAAGAAAAAAATTTTATATATTATATATATAATAATAAATAATAATAAATATAATAATAATAATAAATTATAATGGGCTAAAGGTGATAGAAAACTTTGACAGAAGCTGGGGGTTGCTGGTA
>JANHGL010007730.1:136363-169119 GCA_024611195.1 Ceyx melanurus | reverse complement strand
ATTATGGGCTAAAGGTGAGAGAAAACTTTGACAGCAGCTGTGTGCTGCTGGTAGCAGATAGTCTTCCTCCTGTTTCTTTCTGTAGTTAAAAATTAAAATGGTTTCTTATATGAAACCTTTGGATACTATTCTTTGTATTACGGAGCCAGTTCAAGAAATGCAAGGGTTTGTTTTTGCACAAGACAATCTGCCTTAGTCAAAAGACTGGAACAGATAGCTCTTTCATATCATCACAAGGTAAGCCAGGAAATTTTTTTAGAACAATTTAAACTTCACCTTTAAAGTGTCAAATGAGATGCATCACTTGATACATTCAGCTGTCATGTTGAAAGGTAATGGGTTTTTTAAAATCAAATGTGCTTAATTTGTGTAGGGTTTTTAAGGACATAGGATTTACATTCGGTCTTTTATGTTATTTAAAAGTTCTGCAACACTATGAATGCTTCAGAATTACAATAAAATTCCCTTAAACATTTTTTCACTACAAAAATAACACCAAGGTATATTACTAATGAAGCCATTATAAAGTATTCAGTCTCAGTCTCTTTTCTCTCTTGTGACTCTCTTTTTGTCAAAGGGATACAGCAAAACAAACACATACACCTCTTCAATCTTTTATGTAAGGGAACAGCAATAACAGCTAATCCAAAAAACTACCTTCTCTTCTCCACTTAAATGATCCACATTTACTTTGTATGTAACAACAGGAAAATAATTTTAGGAGAAATCATACACTTAATAAAATAGTCTATGGCACAGTGTATCAGATTATCTTCTTTCCAAAAAGCATGGCCTATCAAAATGCCCCTTACAAATATTTGTGAGCCAAGAATAAAAAGTATAAAGATTATAAAAAATAATTATATAGAATTAGTAGATGGAGACCTCAATGTTCAGGTTTTGTGGTCATGTCTCCTTTCACTTTTGATCCTATCAATAGATAGGATCTCTGAGTTTTCAGATTTCTTCACGCTACTGTAATATCTTAGAATATATTGATAAACCCCTTGTAAAAGAATGATGAATTCGCAGGAATAAACCTACCAGGTCCTTTTGGTCTTTCATCTTTGTTAGAGATGAAGCTTGACAAGGCTCTTGTACAAAAAGCCTCCCCAGTGTCTTAATTCTGCCTTTAATAACTCTATCCTCTCTGATTGTATCACTATATAGACCAAACACTTGCCAGCATCTTTCCCTATAGAAACTGCACAGGAAATTCCATAATCTTCTCTGGGTAAAAATACATCAGGCTTTTTTTTTTTTTTTCCTTCTCTACATAATCCTTATTTCACATGTTCCAACATGATTTTTTTTACCAATTTTCATTTCTCTCCAGGCTTCTTTTTCCTCAGTGAAGTGAATGATTACAGTGTGTTAGAAAGTGATTTTGCTGAGACTGTAATGCAGTCAGGGTATTTAGTGTAACCCCTGTCTCTCAGAGTTACATTTGACAGGCTCCTGGGATAGAAGTAAAAATGAAAATCTTTGTGCATTCCCAACTTTTATTTGAGCTACGCTTCCAAAGCTAAAGCTGGAATCAGAGATGACACCAGGAGGGTAAAAAATTGCTCACTGACATATCAGCAAATCTATCTACAAGGTCTCTCTGCAAAGCTTGTGACTTTCTTCTTCTTCTTCTGAAATAACACAGTATCAGGAGTTTGAAATTCCAAACAGTCATCAAGTCACTTTAAGCTATTATAGTCTCAGTAATTAGGAAGCAATATTTGATAGTATGCCCAAATCTATTTTTATGTCAAATTTCCAAGGCAAAACAGAGCCAAGAATCTATTCTTTATCTGTAACTATCAAGGATCTAAAAACTTCCGGAAAGAACATGCATCATCACCTACCCTGGCACAAACAGAGCACGCCTATGTTGCTGCGCTGCAGAAAAACATACCTGTCCTCCCAGCTACCGCAGGGTTGGATGGGGCAAGTGTCTTGCAACACCGGAAACGTAAACAATTTGTGAAAATCCAGGCTGGAACTGGTGTCAGTCCCCTTTTCATCCTGTAATTTTTCCTCTTTTTTTTTTTTTGACACTTGGAAAGCTTGGGACTGAATGCAGGAGATGTCCAGAGTCCAAGAAGTCTAGCTTTGTTCTGATGGTCTGTACCCAAGCTGGTCGAAGCCATTCTTTTATCAGTTTAGACATTCAAGATTTGCCTTTGCATTTCAAAATCCTAAGAAAGTTTACAGCTATTCCCTTTTATTTCACCTGCTTCTTTGAAATAAATCTGACCTTCTAGCACTTAGCACTCAGCATAACGGACTTCACCCTCTTCTCTTTAATTCTGCCTGTTACTTGTAAAAGTAACTACTGACTCCTATCATCGGTTACTTTCACCATCTGCTCTAAAATTCTCTCCTAATGTTGTTTCTTTTAAATGATACTATGCTCCCAAAGACTCGAGCTCATAAAACCAGAAGTTAATGCTATCTTTGCTTGCTTTGACTGATTTCATGCAGGCAGCATGTGTTATGGAAGGTTATAAATATTTATCATTTCCAAAATATTCCTTTTATTGCTGTTGTACAATACTGGAAATGATACACTAATGCAAATTGGTTTTACCTCTGTTCAGTATAAGATTTGTTCACTTGAACAGGACAAACACATTGGAATTAAACAATAGAAATATCACAAAAGTCTTTTATTCATGACTCTGCTGCTTAGAGACTAAAGGCAAGGTTCTCTAAGGTGGTGAGTGATCTTTGTCTACACAATTAGCAATTCTCTAGGGCATGGAATACAGAAAGCTACTTGCAGATGACCTCCATCCAAGCTAAGAAATTCATTAACCAGCTTCAATCTAAAATTGAAATGAGATGGAAAACGTTGCTTTTACAATTTTATTCACTTATCTTTCTATGAAAGGCTTGGTAATTTATATACTGCTGCACTTGAAATACAGTTGCTGAGATGCCTTTGGAGAACATGGTTCTCAGTGAGTGTTTTGATCCTTTTTTTCCTACCCATGTGAAGGCCACTCCTATCACAATGCATTTATGTCCTTGATAATTCTCAAGCTGGCATTTATAAAACTACCTGGATGTGTTCGCTTGCATATTGTCAAAGGCAACCGCAAAAGCCAGCCTTTTCTTACTGTCCATAAAAACCTACTGTTTATGTCTTAAGACATAAACCAGTTCCTGAAAGACTGACCATTCCTTAAAGAAACCAGATCTCAAACCCTTACAACATGGGCTGCAAATTCTTCTATTAGTTCCTACTTGTTACATTGCCCTATATTAATTGAGTCTGCACACTCTGGATTCCCTCTGAAAAACACTGGAAGTGAAAATCTGTGTTGAAAATGTATATGGTTCCCTGTATAGACCAAGTTGCCACTTATCAATGTACAGAATGGATCAAAAGCAAACTAAACAATTAAGTAAACCTAAATGCATTTGTCAGTTATTTGTGCACATTTGTCCCCAGAGGTATTCTTGCAAGCACATACTTCTGTTTCAATTTGTAACTGTGCTGCCGGAGGGTGGCTCAGTGGCACTGCTTCAGCACTCACACAGAAATCACTAACTTTGAAAAGTACAGCAAAATATTTGAGTATATCCTAGTTCCCTAAAAAAAAACCAAACCAAACACCAAAAAAAACCCCAAACCCCAAAATGTTTCAGAGGGGTCTGATTTTCACAAAAGATGTTTAGCCATTTCTGAACATATTTCATCACTAATATAGGCACCAGATTCACTGACTGCTTCCCATTTAACTTAGCACATGACATTCCTTATCTCTTTCTGTGGCTCCCCAGCTCCATTCTTCTCCAGATATACCTAATGACCTACATTGTTCTAAGGAGATACAGGTCCCATAATCACTGCCAAATTTCCAATTTCCAGTTAATGAGTATAGACTAGCTGTAGATAATTTCTTACAAACAATATCTGTTATATCTTATCTGAAATTATACGTATTCAGTGTAAGCAGTAATTAAACATGAGAGCCAGTCACTGACTAGCTACTGCTTCCTCCAGATTCATCTAAGACTTCTTTCTAATGATTGTCATCATATATGGCAGTGGTTTGCACCACTCTATCAATAAGAACCAGACCTAGATCCAAACATTCAAGTTTGGATTCAAGTGCTACATGGAGTGACAGACACTCTTGGCTTGGTTTTTACAATGGCCAGCAGGCTGAGTGCATCATGTACAGCTCAGCATATGGAAAAACACTTTTTTGCTGTTATCTCTGAAATTATATCTTCTCTCACACAATGCATGTATCTCAAGTCTACAGACTGGTTTCTTATATGAACCATAGATTCAACCCAAGTTACTTCCTGCCCTTAGGCACTTGAATCACTCCTTGCACAAGGATGACAGTTGCTCTTACACAGTTGCCAGAACAGGTGATTATGGCAACCCCCATCCTGTAGATAGCAGTGTAGTGACTTGAGGTCTCACCCAAGAACTGAAAGACCTGGGTTGTGACATAGTTACAATCTACAACCTCCAGAACACAGAAGAGATGGGGCTTATATGATGGGCAAGTGACAAAACCATTTCAGAGAGAAAATGAATGACATGATGATAATCATCCTATTCTTCTCTTCCTGACCTGTAGTGAAAGGACAAGGGGTAATGGATTTAAATTAGAGTAGATTTAGACTGGATATCAGGAAGAAGTACTTTACCTTGAGGGTGGTGGATCAGTAGAATAGGCTCCCCAGGGAGGTGGTTGGAAATATCTCTGGAGATATTCAAGGAGAGGTTGGACAAGTCTCTGAACAGCATGGTCAAGTTAAGGGTGTCCCTGCTCACTGCAGGGGGGATGGACTAGATGACCTTTGGAGGTCCCTTCTGGCCCTAAACATTCTATGATTCTAAGACACAATTTCAAATGAAGGTGTCTCTGATTTCTCTGTTCTAAATAAATCACAATATTGTCAGCAGATGCCAGTTGTGTTTGGAGCATGCTAACCACTGAGGAAGCTTGGTGCAAGGAGAACTAATCTGTAAATTCTACTTGACCTAAGAGGACATAAATAGTAGTGGATAGACAGAACTTGAATAACTTCACTGGAAAATGCTAATAAATGCTTAGGCACCTATATTCTCCCTAAATGGTAACACACTGTTTTGTTACTTCCCCCCTTTTTAAACAAAGCTAGCCTGCTCTCTGTAAGCATTATAAACAGGCTTGATTAGATGAAAATGCACAAAGGTTTGTTTCACAGGGCATGTATGTCAGACAGGTCACACACAGACAGCTGGTGACTTCCAGCTGGTGAAAGAGCTGCAAAATCATGCTCCTGTTTCAAACTTCCCCATAGAGGCTCAGCCTATTGCCTGTAACAAGAGTTTACAATAACAGGCTAACTCAGGTAAGCATTACATGTTGACTGTTGTGAATGTCACGTAAAACAACCTCTCTGGGGGCTGAAATGGCCTTGTTTTGCTATTCTTCAAACCTTTAAATGAAATTTTAAGAGGTGTAAATTCTGATGAATTAGATACAATGAGAAAAGAAAAAGCAACATTGGTTATATCCAGCAGTAAGGGCATCATTCTTACAAAGGTTGTCACTCACCTACATGAAGCCTGTAATTAGATGCCATGTGGGCAGGTCCGCACCCACCATCATGGGACTGATTCCAAATGAAAAGAGCCAGTAGCAACCAGGATTTGACAGGGAGCTGGCTGAACTGAGATTGCAAAGCAGCAACCCCTTCTGCATTTAGTGGTAAGTGGCTGAAAACTTGAGTAGGGGTTTTGGGCAAGTGTCCTTACTAACTGCTGGTTGGGGCTGGAGGACAGTAAGGAATTCCTGCTTAAATAGACACAGGCTGAAGAGTATGGGCTATGTGAACAGGCAAAAAGCAAACAGCAACACTCAAGAGAGATTCTGAGGAGACCCTGGCAGCAGCTCCAAGGCTTAAAACTTTTCAATTCCATTAAATCCCTGTAGAACATGATAATTTTGGGGCTGTGGTAATGTAATGGTGTTAGGAAAAAATGGTGGATTCAGTGAGGTTAAATTTAAGTAATTTTAAGACTGAATAATACCCTGTGTTTTTAAAGGTGGAACCAAATTATATTATTTGCATATGGAATCTGGAATTTGTTTTTTCTAAAGGGAAATGCATGAGAACAGAAATAACAGCTAGAACGAAAAAAGGGGGACAAGCTAGGCTACAAAATCAAGCATTAATAGGAGCATTGCAAATTTAAAGAAAGAAAGGAAGTGGGGAAGAATGATGGAGCTGTTATATCAAAGAACATGGCAAATGAGATCTATTTTGGTAGATTACCATACACAGAGTAGCTTGAACTAGTCATCAGCAAGGGTTATTCTGCACTTCAAAAACAACAAAAGGAAAATAGTGTTGTTTTTAAGAGTTGACTAAATTGAACAATAGCCAAATAGTGAAGAGGGCTAGTAAAGGTCCTTCTGGAAAGGCACACAAATGGCCTGATGGTGTCTGCAAGACAGATGAAGGTTCCTTAGCAAAGAATTGGCACAGCCACCTCCCAAAACTGAATCATGTTTGCTTGTTTGTTTGTTTGCTTGACAATGCTTGTAGTCAGATGAAATAATCTTAATTGTCTCTGTATATTTCAACATACAAATACAAGTCTATGGTCAAGGTGAGAGCCCTATTATTTAGGAACTCAGAGCAGTTACTGCGCAGTCCTGAACTGAGAAGCCTGGAACTTCATTTTAATAGTAAAGAAATCCTAATAATCTCATAATTTCTTTACATTGTTCACTGTTTATAAGAAGATCTAATATACTCCAAGAGCCCAAATCTTAGGGCATACATACAACTTTGCATTCTTAATAACCTTTATTGGAGCACTTCCTGCATTAAATGCCTCAAGAAAAGAATGTACATCACTGCTCTGGATCATTATTTCAGGTTAATACCCTAGTTCAGTGTCTCAGATTCAGTTAAGAGGTCAGTAGATACCCAGAAAACACTATTACCCAGACCAGAGGTCTGCATTGTTAACCAGAGGTCTGGTAAGTGCTTTTTAGTGGGTGGGTTGGAGGAAATCCACCACAGCTTCTGGATATCTTTGTTCTGCTACAAAATTGTTTTATATAATGGTAAACTTGAGAGTTTCAGATCTATTCAATTAGTTTCCTTCTGGAGAACTTAACTGCATACAAAAGCTGCTAAGTCAGCAGAAAAAGGAGACTGGCAAATGCCAAGATGCTCTTTTACTCAATACGTTTGTATCAAAGCTATGTCAAAGAGCCTTCATCTGGAACCAGGACACTAAGGTCTATTTATGGGGGGGAGCTGGAGATGAAATATTTTGTCAATTATTTCAATTACTCAGATACCTGAATTTGTGCACCATATCACCAGCACTCTGTCCAGTACTGTGCACATCAGTTTTCAGTATTTGGTGGTCTGGAAAAATCCTGTGTCTGAGCTACCAAAAGGGGATTTTGCCTAGAAAACAAATGGCATTCTCTGTATCAAATGGGCTGAATAACAAAATTCCATTCAAATACATAAAAAATCAATTATGGTGTACTTTCAGATATTTGCATATGGCTAAATACATACATGATCCCCTTTTTGAGACTGAAAGATACTATTGTAACTTTTTTCTCCCTTTCTTTTATAATTTTTGGTAATGTTATAATGCTTGGGTATGCAAATAGCCAAGTGCTCTCTAAATGCCTCAGGCTCAAAGCCATTGGAGAATTTGCAGAGAGGACAGTAAACTTAACCTGTAACTTCTATACTTAAGACACGCTAAACTCTGGATGACTGCTTCTCCTTTATGTTGCCTTTACACTGTTAACTGAATGCTGTGCCAAACTACTGAAAAATACAAAAGGCTGAAATAAAACACTGGAGAGAACTGACAAAAACATTCTCTTTTTAAGGAAAGTACTAGTGCAGGAAATAATAGGAATTATTATTGGAGTGGTAAGGCGAGAAAAGATGGGGGAAAAAAAATATAAAAGGTGACAATTAAAAAGACTTTCAAGTTAAAACCTTCCACTTCAGTACTGAAGGGGAAAAGGTAGACATGAAAATTGGAAAGATCGCATAAGACTGAAGGGACAGAAGATGCCACACTTAGCTTTGCTGACAAATGAAAACAAGCTTGCACTGCAGATCATTAGTGCAGGAGCTGTTCCTGCTCTACCACTGCTTGCTTTGAACATAATGATATTAACAAAGGCTGTTCCCCACCTCCGCATACACTGCTGAGGCACCTCTTTAACTTCCTATCTGGCCTCTTTGAAACACAGGATGAAGTAAAGGACACCATCTAGGTCATTAACCTCTATCCATAATGCTTCTCACTGTCATGATAAAACTCCATCTTAGAACTAGCTATGCATTCTGCCCTGTGACTCCAGCTGGATGACTATTTCAGGAAAACATATTGGACCTCATTATTTTTATGGATAGTTCTTGTTCCACCACTAACTGCTTTTTTTAAGCATCACTGCTCATCTTCTGCTCTCAGGCTATATCTTTGGGGAAAAACCATTTGTACTCTGAGTCTTTGTACTCCTAATCTGAAAAGTCTTCTCCTCGCTACTTGCTTTGCATTCCTTTTTTTCCATTCACATGATGATCCAAGATTACTTTCATCCTTCACCATTATCTCAATATCCCTCTTGAGCTGTGCATGCAGCACCAATGAATCGTCTGTACTCTTTAAATAATACGCCTGCCTATATATTGAATACAATATATATACTGAAAATACTGTTCTCCCAACTGTATATGTGGAAACAAAACTAACAAGTTCCCTTGGTGCTCCAAAAATCACCAGTAATATTTGGCAAGGCTTCAAATTCCTTTCCAGTTATTGCTTCCTCAGACGTTCACCTACATTCTGTATGATATGCAATGTGACAGCATTTACTTTCCCAAACAATAAAATATAATCCAACATCCATGACCTGTACTTCATTTACTAATCCCTTAGTCTAGATGTCAGTGTGAGCTCATGTCCAGCAATACCAGTACTGAAAGCTGGCATGCAGTCTAATACCAGGAACTGATTCCTCTAAAACCCTAATCTATGATGATCCATCATGAGCAGCAAGTAATCATAGGGTCAAAAAATACAGCTAAAAAGCCATGATCACATCTTGATTATGATGTGAAGTGATGTGATGTTGCACAGTAGCAAGAACTGTATTTGTAAATTCAGAAGCTTCCTTCTAGCTTGTTGCCATTGTAGTCTGAGATGCAATAATTACTCAATTTTTAATCTACTTAATCCATGCATTTAATTTTTAATCTACTTAACTTTAATAATACTACAGGCATATAATTTTAATTTCTCAGCCAAAATAAGAAGTAACAGAGTAGATCTTATTAAAATCCCAGTATCATGAGACTTACAATGTTGGTAGTATAAGACTATCACGCTAGTTTGTCATAGTATGTAATTGAATAGAATTACATAACTTAATCTTTCAATAGTTTTTCCACAATTTTACTTTCATTACTAAGTATCCTGGGGAGAGTTTCATTATTCTGCCTCAGGCTGGTATTGGACTGAAACTCCAGAGGTCTGAAATTCCTCCAGTTATTCATCCTACTTTTTTTACCTATTAGCATATACGTTTTGTTCAAACTATGTCTCTGGAATTTTTTTAATAACCAATAACAGCAAAAAATTGTCACTAAGTTGGGGTTTTTTTAATAGTTTTTTATTATTTTAAGGCTCTCAGCTATGAGTTAAAGTCCAGTGATTTAAAAATATGTAGTTCCAGCAGCTGTCCTACAGATCTAGAATTATTGTCTGAACAGAATATCACCACTAGTACTTATTTATATGGTATGAACAACATCATCTGGTGTTGGTAAGAGAGAAAAAGCAAAGTGTAAACATTTCATGTCAGCAACATCATTGCCTTTTGATCCATTTTATGTAGTAATGGACAAAAACCAGTGCATCTTGTTTATTCTTCCATGCATGAAATATTCCTTGCCTCTGTGTTTTTAATCTCATTTCTATTACTTTTTTTCAGTGTACAGCTACCCAATCTTTATTAAAGAAAACTGTGGCCATTTTGCATCCTGTTACTACTCACCACAAAAGAGTCAAGAAGGGTGATAAGAGAATGGTGAGTAAAGTTAGATAAACAATCTATCTTGTTTTAAATGTAAGAAAAAAGAAAATAAAATATTTCCTGCAGTGAGATTATTAGGTTTAAAATGCTGAGAATTAAAAACACTGAGGATTGGGCTTGCTTCTCATGAATAGACTGTGTGCATGTTTGTATGCATGTCCTAAGGAAGGTGTGTGGGTATGCGTGTGGGACTTAAACACACTGTTGACAGTCATGATGGAGACTTTCTTATATCTCACAAACCATCCACTAGAGGCCCATGAATCACAGGTTGAGCAGCAGTGTCTGGAAGGTAACTTGATGGCCTATTGTGAAGAACAACCACTGCTTCAGTGAAGGTTTTATACTTTAGGATGTCAGTCTACAAATACTTGCAATTTTAATTTATTTATTTTTTCTGATCTGAACAGCAATTTGAAAATACCTAGTTCTAGTTTTGCACATGTCCTATCTCCATTGAGCATAACAACTGAGCTCAGAATTCAGTAGCCTTCTTGACAGCAATATTGGCTAGGCTGAGTTCACATTCACAAACAAGTCATTCCAGTTCCTCTTGTTCAGTACTAAGCCTCTTACGAAGTGCAATAATTTTTCCCTATCAAATTGTATGCTGCCTCAACTCTTTGTACATAGACATACTTTATTAAAATATTTTTAATCTTCTAGACCAATATAGAAAACCTACCCACTTAAAAAAAAAAAATTAAAATGCAAGTATCTTCCATTGCTTACCTAGATACATGTTAATTTCTATTTTCTGCCTTCAGGGGAAGAACCTCTGAAAGGAAATTATTGATCATTTATGTGGCAACAACTCCCACATTTTCTAAAATCATTACTCAGCTGCCTTTCACATTTTGGTTCTGAAAAGACATTGTATTATCATTCCTGCTGTAGTGTTCCTGACACAGACTATGCATCTCCTGAGAATGAGAGCTCTCCATTAAATATAAACAAATTCCACTCCAATTCATTTGATAAGATGCATCTTCTGTGATTTTTCAGCACTGTCATTGGGATCTTATCATGATGGTGGGTACTTACTTAACAGATACTTGAGCTGAACAGAGGTGCTCCTTTTGGCTAATTTAGGACTTCCCTGTTCTTTTTTTATCATCAGCATCTTGGAATAGCTCCAGATCATTTTCCGTCCTACTCTTATTTACTGCCAGACTTCCTCTCTGCTTTCCACTCTCTTCAAGCAGATAGTTTTATGTTCTGTTAACTACATATATTAGACTTGGAAACAGAACTACATTTCCAATGAAATTTCTTGATTCCTCTCAGCTCTGCACTTAGCAGCTCCAACTGACTGCTTAGATACTCAGTTTTTCTCCTCTGCCCTACCCCATAAACAACAAGCTATTACCACACAGGGACTTCAGAGTTTATTAGAGAGTGCTCAGAGACACACTCACCACACTCAGACCTATCCCATTTGGCTTGGTTATGAAATCACGTGGTTGCAGCCAAGCAATCCGACTTCCACCAAAAGAAAGCACACAGGTAGATCACATATGTTTCCTGCCTAACATTTGACACATAAGCTTCAAGGACAAGTTCTTCAAAATTCCCAACTGTTTCTTTGTTTCTCAGAGCTTTTGGTAGTGTTGATGATCTTTGGAGCATAGGTTTTCTAGTTTTCTCACATTACCCAGTTTCTGAAAATACCCCTTGGAGACAGTTTCCCACATAGCAAGATTATACCTACTAAATTTACCATATTTTTTTTTTTCCTCACTTATAATGAGCTATCTCAATGGCCAGGGGTAACAGATCAGAGTTTTTGTTTTACAAAAAAAGTAGTACATTGAAATAGGAAACAGATAGAAGAAATTGGTATCAGTGAATGAGACAAATGGGACTGGAGGAGAATAGTGAAATATATGGAACCACCACTGTAGGAGAGAAAAATAAGTGTAGAGGAAAGGATTCTGATTAATGTCAGGGATACAAAGGTACATTAATGAAAAGAGGTCTAGGTACACCAGCACAAACATCCTGAAGGAAGAATCATTAATCATTTAGGTTGTAAAAGACCTTTAAGATCACTGAGTTCAACCATTAGTCTAAGCCAGCCAAGTCCACCACTAAACCATGCCCCTTAGCACCACAACTACGCATCTTTTAAGTAGCTTTGGGGATGATGACTCCAACACTTCCCTGGGCAGCCTGTTCCAATGTCTGACAACCCTTTCAGTGAATAAATATTTCCTAGTGTCCAACCTAAACCTCCCCTGGTGCAACTTGAGGCCATTTCCTCTTGTTCTATTGTTTGTTACCTGGGAAAAAGAGACTGAACCCACATGGCTTCAACCTCCTTTCAGGTACTTACAGAGAGTAAAAATGTGTCCCCCAAGTCTCATTTTTCTCCAGGCTAAACAACCCTAGGTCCTTCATCTGCTCCTCATAAGATTTGTTCTCTAGACCCTTCACCAACTTTGTTGTCCTTTGGACATGCTCCAGCATCTCCATGTCTTTCTTGTGGTGAGGAACCCAAGCTGTCAAGCATGCAGAATTTACCAAGATACAGGTATCACTGCCTTTGTTCTATCACACCTCTCACCTAGCTCCTCAGAGCCTGCAAAATCAGAACTGTGTGATCTTATTCACTCCCTCAGCAACCTGTGCACATTGACTGTGAAAAAAAGTGCAATGAACAGCAAAACTGAGTGCTGGAGAAGGATCGCTTGTTCTGCTAGCAACACTCCTAATGCAGCCCAAGGTGTTGCTGACTAACTTTGCTGCAAGGGCATGTTGCTGGCTTATGGTCAATTGGTGTCCACTGGGACCCTCAGGTCTCTTACTTTAAAGCTTCTTTCAGGATGTTGAGTTGCCAGCGTGTACTGACAAGTGTATGAGGTTACTCCTTTTCTGGTGTAGGTCTTTTCATATCTGTTTGTATAATATTCTTTTCAAAAGAAAATCACTGTAAATAAAATGCTTCACCTGTATATTCAATTTGCTTTAGGTGGTGGGAATGTGGATTATTGCATTTTATCTCCTTGGCACAGTAGCAGGTGAGACACTATATCTGTAAAAACTACCACTAGAAGGTGATTTCAGATTAAATAATATATAGAAGATGATGACTGCTATTTTGCTTTGCATTGAAGTTGTAGTATGATTCACAGGTCATTTAATGACAATATCTATTTCTGTGCTAAAAGGCCCTGATCCATTTGTATGTTTTTATTAAGAATACAAGAGACATAACTCTGTGCTGAAAATTCACAGAGAAATCCAGAGTCATGTACCCCACTTCTATCAAGATAGTGCAGGAGCTTTCTTTACGTGACTGCTGTATACAAAGAAATGCTCAGCAACAGGGTGCTTGGTGCAACAGACAGTGCTAAAATATAAAAGCTGAGCATAAGTGAGCAAGAGACCTATTTGATACAGAAAAAGCTACTATATTGAAAGAAATGATCATTTCATTCACAATACAAGGTTACTCTGTAGATACTCTTCACTCCTACAGAGACACAGTGTTTTTCAGCAGGAAGCATGCAGGAATAATTTTAATATGCACTTCCTAAAAGACCTTTTTAAAAAAAGAAATAAACAAATAAATAAATTTAATTAATTATTTACAACCTTAGAAAGTTGTGTCAAAACAGTGTTTGGGTCTTTGATTAATTTACACTTAAATTATTTATTTCCTCTTGTGTTACCTGCTTCATGCAATTTCTATAAAGGAAACAAAAATTAATTTCATTTTCAAAATTAATCATAAAATGAAATAGTTTTTGGCTTTTCAGACTGTTGTAGTCTCAAATGCATCATTAAGCATAACTTAATGAATCCCACATATAAGCAAGTTGTTTCTTCTACTGCAGGTAAAGAAGTTTGCTACGACAGGATTGGTTGTTTTACAGATGACCCACCCTGGTCAGGGGTACCAGGGAGACTACTGACAGGTTTGCCTGACTCTCCAGAACATATGAACATCAGCTTCTCTCTCTACACCAGAGAAACAGGAAATAACACACAGGTGACATTTATTTTTAACATCAAGAACTGATCAAACCTACAAAAGTTTGCTAACCCGTTAAAAAACCCTACATCAGTCATTACAGGCAAACAAGTCAGAATAAGAATATAGTTTGAAGTTAAATGTACAATAGTGAATGTACTTTGGGGTAAAGCACAAAAAAATACGTTGTTAACGAACTGTAGGAAACAACAGCTTTCCTGGCATTTTCCTGCATAAGGATATGGGTTACAGCAGAGCACCTTCTGAAAACATTTAGGTCTCTGAGGAAAGTTGAAGACTCATTCAAATAAACAGCCGTCTGAGTGTGCAGATGGGAGAGCAAATACTGCTGCCCTAACTGGGAAGCCAGGCTAGGAAAATATTGTGAATTAAAAATAAAAGCCTGAATAAGACTGATTTTATGCAATTTCCAAACCCACATTCCACCTCAAAAATCGGAATGATTTTGCATTCTTGCCTGTCTCTCTGAACTCTGAAAATAAGACAACTTCTCAAGTCGCTTGTGCTCTGAAATACTGAGCAGAGCAATGTGGTGGAACCTGTAAGATGAGGAGCTGGGACCACATCAGTTCAGCAAGTGCCTATGAAGCCACTAAAGCACTTTTAGGCTCCCAAACCTGGTATTCCCTGAGCTGTACAGGGATACTTAGGATTCCACTGCCATGAACTATTATGCCATTGCTGCTGTTGCAAACAGAAGCAATTACTTACAGCAATCCTGTTTGCCATACTGAGAGCTCAAGCTCTGAAGCAATGAGAAATTATACCTATAATAAAGTTACTCAGCAGTTCTGTTCTTGATAAAATAGTCAAAATACACCTTAAACTTTTTTCAAGACACTGAACTTAAATGTATCTATGATCTAGGGCACAGACCTATATAATACAGATGATCAGATATCACTCTTAGAGAAAAAGGATGATAAATAATTAAGCAACTTTAAGCAAGGTGTGAAGATCTGCTTCACTCCTATTTCATGCAGTTCTTGCATGTAATTCTTTCAGTCTTTCTAGAGCATCTAGTGATATAAACATACCTGGAAACAGCACTCAGGAAAAAAAAAACAAACAACCAAAAAACAAACTTCTGCTTAGATGCAAAGCAGCACACTGAAGCCAAAGATTAGGTCTGTAAAATGGCAAGCTGAACCAGGAGATGTGGAGCTGGTGGGCTGCTCTGAAGGAGTTAATCCAGCTCAGGCCAACAGGCATCATGTGACAATGTAGCCCTTTTATATTGCTTTATATTCCACATAAGTGGTTCTTCCTAATGTAAGCAAAATTCATAGGAGCAGAAGAAACCACATGGGCACAGTTTCTTTGGAAACCATAGTGACACTGAGAAAGATGAGATACAGGTGTCCCTGAGTTCCAGAAATGACAGACATTTTCCATTCAAAATAGTCACTTGTGTTCTACTGAGGTGATGACCAGACTTTGTTGAAATGTTTGAGAATATGGATAATTTTTTTTCTTTTTTCTTTTTTTTTTTTTTTTTTTTTTTTTGCACACAGGTCATCTCAGCAATAAACTCCTCAACCATCCAAAACTCACATTTTTCCTCACGTAGGAATACCACCTTCATCATTCATGGATTTGGCAGCACTGGAACAAAAGGCTGGGTGGTAGAAATGTGCTTGGTATGAGAGTATCCTCTGCGTTCCATCAACAATTGTAACTACTATCTGTCAGTATCCTTTAGCTGCTAACATTCACTCTCCAGTTTGCAATTTTTTAGGTAGGAGCAGATATGAAATAAAAAAGTAAATTTTACAAAAGCCAAAATGTTCCCACTCTGGAAGATGCAGCAGAGTCAAGACTTATTGGTCATCTCTGACATTATGCTCCTCTGGAGACTTTCTGGAGACAGATTGGATTGAATCAATAAACTGAACAAGCTGAAAGCCTTGGCTCTCATAGACAAGCAAAATCTACTCTAGATTCTGCTTCTCCCGTGCTGGCAGGGAAAAGGACAAACTAGAAAAAGACCACCACTGAATACTAAGCCACAGATCTGCAGCATTATTTTTGTTCATAGATCTTTGTAAACTTTTAATCTAGAATATCCAATTCCCCATTTTTTTCAGATGAAAACAAACAGCAATTCTGCCTCTCCACACTACAAATTTATGGTGCCTACAGGAAAGAAGGGATTCCAGGATTCAATCCACTATTGCTTCAGCCTTCTGTTTTCCTTGTCATTCACCTCCAGCTGATTACCATGGATTAATTTTTTGTTTCCACTCCTTTCTGAAACCTTAAGTGAGCCTTAGTTACAGAAAGCTACACCTGCAGACATTAATACATGATTCTGCCAGTGGAAAAATCTGTGATCTCTACAAGACTATGACCAGTACCAAAATGGCCAATGCATTAGCTTTCTTTGCTGAAATAGAAACTTTCCACTCTACTTCAAATCTTTCCAATCTGACATGACTTTCTGAGTTTCAAAGGCACTTGGTAAATAAGACTTCTTCCTATGCTATTCAGTTAAATTACCAACATCCCCCAAAGAAAGTCACAAACTGCATATGAAACTACTGCGAAGTTTTGTTCCAAATTATTTCAGATATGGATACAAACGGCAGATAAAGCAAAATATTTATTAAGGTCTTTCATAATTGACTTTTTTGTTTGTTTTAATTTTTTTTATAAATACATTGTGATATTGTGGTTTGTAAGGAGATACGTTTTTCAGTGTGGTATGGGCTACAGTGAAGAGTCCTATGAAGTAAAGAATGATAAATTCCATCATTATAAAATCTTTTAATATTTATTTTTATTTAAGTTGAATCTGTTTGTTATTTTGTTTCCTTAAATACTTTGCTTTATGTGTTCCCACACTAGCTGTTACTGGAAGTGGAAAACATCAACTGCATTGCTGTTGATTGGAAAGAAGGTGCAAAAGGCACCTACATCAGTGCAGTGAACAACCTCCGTGTGACCGGAGCTGAGATTGCTTATTTCATAAGTACTTTGCAGGTAAAAGACACAGATTTAATACCTACAACTCTTAAGTGGATGTAGTAGTGTTATGATGATACTTCTTTGATTTTGTACCTTGTCCAGTATGGGCAGGTAGTGCTTGAGGAAGAGCTGTACAATACATGCAGTTGAGAGCCAGCTAATACTAATTATTAACTCTGTAAGGACTTCTCATAGTCACAAGAGACACATATTAGCTAATGTGGTTGAAAAGGGGTGCTAATTAATTAAAGACCGGTAGGTGGCAACATTTCCATATAATGGTACGAAAAGAAGGCAAAGAGGCAAGGCCTGTGAGTTTTGCCAGCATTACAGATGTGTACTAGAAGTAAATTAGCATCTCAGTTTAGCACCACTGAAACGAGCAGGAGTTGGCTCACTTCATAATGTCTACAGGCATGATAAACTGCCCAATTGCCTTCTGGTTGTGAACTTTTGTTTCTGCAACTTCCTTCTTTGTGACAAATCCCGTCATGTGAAGATGGGTTTAGTTTCTCATTTAATACCACCATTGCTGCACCGTTTGCAGCCTAGGCCTCTCTTTCTTTCATTATAAAAATGCATAAACGATCTTTAGACTTTCTTTTCCCCAATTTACAAACTTCTGGCGTTTGTCTTCAGGATAAGTTAAGCTGCACTGTAAATGGAAGTACTACAGTAAAATGTGTTCAGAGGAATCTACTGTCTGTCTAACAATAAAGGTAGAGGGACCAATAATACAGATCTATTTTCTTGTGGTATAGACATAACAAAACAAAACCAAGCTTAGTGTAAAAATTTCAAACAATTAGCAAACACTTCTTGTTGTCTTTGGTCACTACAATATCCAGCAAGTCCCTGGATGACTCATATCCCCTGCATGCAGCCTACATGTTAATTAATTTCCATTTCCACCTTCAGTGCCTTTGCAATACCTCAGAAATGCAGGTCATATACAGGTGACACTTGGCAATAGGAGAATGTGTGTCACCCCACCTAAGTTTGTCAGTGAAAATATTAAGTGATGCAATCATATATCCTAAGCAGACATAAGGAGAATAGTTGTGCTATAAAAAAGGGCTTCCTAATAAATAACTGAAAAATAAGGTAATTTTTGTGGAAGATCAAATTAAGGGTTGAGCCAAATAAGAAAGAAGGTTCATATTCTGTCACCAGTCATAAGCAAATATGGTTACATATGCCAAAAATCAACAGTTAATCTGTCATCACAAGATATTTAAAATACTAGATTGCATCATTTTCTATTAAGCCTTAGTGTAATTTAAATAGTAATTAACTGAAGCATCTCACGCCCCGTTTGCTCTGCAGGAAGGCAGTCTAGATGTTCCCAAAGACCCATTAATGTAAGACACCCAGCTTGCTTGCTATTTAAAGCCTGTGTTCTTGTCTCCCATGACCACCATCTTAATGATCAGAAAAACTTCAGCTACTCCCCATGTCAAGTCCATTTAATTGGCCACAGTCTGGGAGCACATACTGCAGGAGAGGCGGGAAGAAGGATGCGAGGTCTCAGGCGGATAACAGGTAGGCTGTTTACTGAGGTGCAGAGCTAACATAGCTCATTTCTAAAGGAAAAAACTTGCACTGCACTGGTCTGTAGGCTGGAATTTAATTAGTGGCAGTGCTGGGGACAGTTTGTGTGAGAGCAGGCAAACTTTATGATTCTCAGAAACAATGGTAATTATTTCTCTAGTTAGGTTAAAAACTCTCTAGTGGAAGGACACATATTAATTATATTTGTAACATGAGTGTCATTTGCTGGGTTATATCATGCCCTACACAAAGACAAAGCAACATCCTGAGTTTTCTTAAAATCTTTACAAAGAGGAAAAACTAAGGCCAGCAATAAGCTCACAGGTAATAAAATGCCTCCTTCATAGTAATACGATGCCATTATGTAGTCTATTGGTAAATATTTCACTTGTGTTGGAATAAGTGTGCAGAAAGGTTCACAAAACCTTATTACTCTAATTTTTTTTCAGTTTAGCTTAGAATTCACATCATTATTCAACTTGCCTCATGCAATACTAAATATTTGACATTGCAAGCTGCAAAGACATACTAGCTCATAAAATTGTAGTATGATTTGGGTTGGAAGTGACCTCAAATATAATTTACTTCCAACCCCACCTGCCACCTCCCACTAGACCAGGTAACACAATACAATTCTTTTCTTCCCTCAACCAGTAAATGTGGTTTTTTTCTTAGGCTTAGACCCTGCTGGGCCCTATTTTGAAGGTACTCCTGCTGAGGTGAGACTGGATCCTACAGATGCAAACTTTGTTGATGTTATTCACAGTAATGCTGCTCACTTTCCTACCATAGGTAAGCGTTCATGTGCAAATAAGTATCCATAGGGATAGGCATGTCACCAAGACACTAACAGCATCACATGTGTATCTCAGGGCTTGGAATGTATAACACCACTGGTCACATGGACTTTTACCCAAACGGAGGGACTGTGATGCCTGGATGCACTGATTTAATTGTAGAGATGAAACAAAGTGATTTAGAAGATCCAATTGCAGGTAAACATAAAGTACTACACATGTTGGGAATGTATTTTGATTCAAACATGAAATGTTAACTGTGAAAGTAACTGCCTGGGAGAAAACAGCAAAATAAAAATAGATTTTTGCCTCTTTACTCTTAAATTAGAAAAGAAGAAACAATAAAGGCTGGATCAGAGCAGTGTTCCCAGGGAACACTGTAGCGAAAGGAGAGAGAATGCAGGTGTAAGTTTTGCTTTTGTGATTTGGAATTGGACCTGCAGAACACAAAAAGGCAGGGAACAGTCAGTCTGCAAGTCCAGAGACCCAGCAACCCCAGCAGGAGGTTTTCCAGGCTGATACAGGCCAGTGTCAAGACCAAACCCATGTCATGACACCACCACCTCCGAGTTGCATGGGACACACTAAGGCATGAATTAGGTGAAAACACTCTCTTCCCAGGGACTGTATTTGCCTTACCTCTATACCTGAGATTATAAATGTGTAAATTCAGATTAAAAGTGATTACAAGACCATGCTGCTATTCTGTTCTGTGCCTCAGCTGTTTCCATGGTGAAGCAAATGCAACTTTTGTATGGGAGAAAAGAAGGTTATGCTCATCAATTTTGTTCCAACAGATGTTACAGCCATTGGGGGGTGCCATCACTCACGCAGCCATGAATTTTATTTTACAAGTATCATCTATCCCGACGGATACCGTGCATATCATTGTAAAACATACAAAGACTTTGAGTTAGTAAGTATATCAGCCCATGAATGGGTGAGTTGTAAAGACAATAATGCAGGTCTCTGCTCTCATGATAGGTCCCGCTATGTGCAAAGAGCACTTGGATGCTGGTGGCTGTGTTCTCATGGTGTGGTTTGATAGGAGCAACCACACAGAGAGACACAACACACAGCGGCTCCATTAACTACTTCCCTCTGGAAAATGAATCCTGAAGCACAGATAATATCATCACCACATAGGAAAAAAAATAAAAAAATAAAAAAATTAAACCCCCCAGAATTCTCACCCTAAGACTTTATGCAAAGGGCACATACGTTAGATGCATCTACCCTACTAATTCCTGGATGGAAGAAGAGACATTTGGAGTTTAAACAAAAATTGATTCTTCTCTTATTTACACTGGGCACTGATTAAAGCACCTAAATAAATGCACTTATGACTAGATGTTTCTTTTTTCCCCCCTCCATATTGTGTTGCAAATTGGATGCAGGCAAGTTCCCTTCCACCATGAGAGTAAAATTGGCTTACAGTTGCTCCTAGACTCTAGATGAAAAGTATTTGAATTAGGGAGTTTTAGACCATGATCCGCAAAGGTATTAACCTGCTCATCCCACACTCAAGCCACGATCTAAAACAGGTTTATCAGATGTTGGTGATAAAAGGTGACAATATCCAGCTTTGCCACAGTTTAGCAAGATTGGAACAGCATCTTGAGCCTTAATTTTATCAGAGATAGGGTGAAAAAAAAACCCAACAACCCACCCCCTTATTAACTGATGCTCTTTTTTTCCCTAGGGATGCTGCTTTCCATGTCCCCAGAAGGGATGTCCAGTGATGGGGCATTATGCTGACAGATTCCCAGATAAACTGAAGTGTGTAAACAAAAAGTTTTTTTTAAATACAGCAGCAGACCCACCTTTTGTTAGTAAGTAGAGAAGGTTTGTTACAGTTGATTGTATGTTTGTAAACAGATTGCCTTAAAATGCTTTATAGCCGTGCACTTCTATTGCTTTTATAAACATATGTTAACATATTTGACAAAAATATGCCTCATTGGTTACCAAAATTCAAGCTCACTAAGTCTTTCATTTGCTGACACAAATGAATTCCTGTTAGGAAAAAAGAACATTCCTGTATATTTGCATTTTTCAAATATCAATGACAATCTAGTTTTATTTTTCTTCTCTTTATGCAGCTTGGAGACAAAAAGTATTTATCAAATTGTCTGGTGTAAAAAAAATGAGGGGGGACATAAACCTAATTTTCCATGATACAGAGGGGAACAGAAAAGAATATGAAGTTGCAAGGTAAGATAAAATAAAATTTCCCTATAGCAATTAACGCTGCTAACCTTAATCTGCACATCTTCCACATCTTGGAAACAGTTCAAACATTTGTTCTGTGTTGCAGACATTGTTCTTAACAATAGATACGAAAAAAAGTTATCTGATAAATAAGAGGGCAGGTAGATGGTTGCAAAAAGGAAAAGGAATTCACTTCCTTTCCATGAATTATGTGATTTTAAAATAAATTAGGAATAGAGTTTGACACAAGTGCTGTGTTTCTCTGAAAAACAACAACAATAAAAAAAATCCACCTCTGGAATGCAAGTAATTTCTAGAGTGCTCGCCCATGCTTTAACAGAACCATTCTCACACTAGCACGACATCACAAGGGTCAGCACACTCCATGTGCTGGCAGGAGTCTGCTCTGACAGTGACTCACTGTATGATCTCATGCAAGGCAATCCTGTGTCTGAACTGAACATGTTTGCAAAGTGGATACTTCCTCACTGGAATATATTAAAAGCCATCACTACTATCTAAATGGTACATTCATATGATCTGGCCAGTGATCTTCATTCATAGCTCACATCATCTCCCACTGACTACCAAAATAGTTGTCACTGTCTTCTGTACATTTCTGAAACAAGTGTTTCAGTATGTTCTCCTACCATCCTCTATACATGTGCAGACCAAAGACGCACAGAAGTTCCCAGCTTATCTATAAAATCCTCTCTGAAAACCATGCCTGGAGTTCTCCCAGCACCAATAACTGCAAAACTCAGCACGTTTGAAGAACCCTCATCCTTTACTCCCAGTGGTCTCCTGCCACATGTACATTTAGTTCTTGGAATAGTTTTTCATCCTCTCCCTGTTCAGAGCACAACCCCAGCATCCCTGTCCAGTGTCCTGTGCTGTTACAAAGAACTGCAAAAGTGAAAATTTCTGTTGTAACAAAGGAGATACCCCAATCTTAATGAAAATGTTATTCTGTTCAACAACCTCTAAACTGTTAAACCTGGCATTTCTGTCTTCATTCTATTTGCAGTGGAGACCTCTCACAAGATGAAGTTTATACAAAATTCCTTGATGTTGAAATTAATCCAAAAAATACTAAAAAAATTGAATTTCTCTGGAATAAAACAATATTTACTCTGCTCTGGGCAAGACTGGGAGCAGAAACAGTCCATATAATTCATGGAGAAGATGGGCATAGGTAAGCAAAAACACTGGGAGACAGGATTTAAATATGTCCTTAATAAATTGTACACATGGTTTTCAATTAACAATTTGAATTCCAGTCAAGACAAAGGCAAGAATTCAGACTTCAAACAGAATATTAAGTGTTCAAGTGCAAAGAAGGGAATAACTGTTTGGAAAGGAATACAGCAGTGAATAATTTGGAATGCATATTGTTTTGTCACAGGAAACTATTACAAACCAAGATAAAGCAATTCTCATTCCCAGGTGCGTTAGTTACCAGGCATATTGTATAGAAGATCCAGGGAGGAGTTATTCTAAATTGAATAACTAGGGTGAGACTGTAACCAGTGGCAGGGTCTTTTTCAAGTTTGGAGAGTACACTTCAGGAGCAATGCACACAGAATGAAGTCTGGAAAACCAGCAAAAGAGGTTTAGAAAACGTGATCTAATTAGAAGAGCTGAAGGAAATGTGTTGCTCAATAAAGAAAAGCCTGGGGAGGAACATTAAAACATATGCATAAGCTGTCTGTGAAGGGTCACAGTCAAGTATTTCACATATCCAAAGGGTTTAGGTTAAGGTTCAATTGATATATTTTGCAAGAGAAAAACTATTTATAAGATCTATTGACATGGATTATTGAGAGAAGCTGATGAAATACTTCTCAGTGTGATCTAAAAGGAAAAAAAAGCTGGCAAACTTTGGGGCAATCTAGTTAAGCAGCTAGGCCAAATAAAAGGAGTTTCACAACATGCCTTTCTGACTTTTCATCTAGAACTCTATACTTGTGAATATAAAGATTAATTTTATTCATATAATGAAACTAAACATTGTCAACTGGTTCCCAAAAGAAGGAAATTCACCTTGTTACTGATAATATGCATATGATACTATTATGTACAGCAGTCTTTTAGGAAGGCTTAAGCAGGATAATGGATTGAATTTACACCCCTCAGGGTGACAGCTGACTACCTCCAATTTTCTTGGGGGGAAAACAAATAAATGAATCTTGATGCAAGTATTTTTTCCTTCACAGGTCAACTTTGTGTGGCCATGGAACTGTGACATATGGAGTTCCCCAGTTACTTACACCTTGCTAGATGTCACCAAGTACAAGCATTTCTGCACACGGCAGCTGAGCAAACGGTCAGTCCTGTGCACAGGAATGTTAGTACACAAGGCTATTAAAGCACAAATCAAACTTCCTGTTGCTTTCTTTATATTTTCAGTTCTTTGTAAATACATTTGTCAAAGTTTGACTTGTTCTTATTTGAACCAAGTTTATTGTGCTTGTAACTATGGAAGCAGCTGAAAATCATATGTGCTAAAATCCATTTATAATACTGTACAGTCTTACTCTACCAGTGTCTCAGGGTAAGAGCTGTTTCCCATCATATTGATAATTTGTCAGATTTTCTGTCTATCAAACACTCTCAAGGCAGCGTTCTACCTCAGCACACCCTTCTGGCTGGGAATGGTCCCAAACACCTACTTTCTGCAGCCTACATTATTGCTCAAGACCTTCTAGCCCCACACAAGAGCATTGCCCTCAAGAGACATTCTGAGACAAGGCAAGAACAGAACAAGACCAAGATATTTCTTCAGCAGGTCACAATAGCCCTTTGCACACCGCACCTTCATGGAAACAATAGATGAAGGCAAACCAAGTGTTCCCTGCTTTGGAAGAATCTAACCGGCTGAATCACGGACCTGGCTACTGCTGAATTTCTTTGCTGTAGCCACTGAAAATCCTGGAGAGAAACTCTGAATATCTCAGACTTTGAAAAAGCTGGGGTTGTCTATTTCACATTAAAATGACCAGTACTGCTCTGCAAAGCAAGGCTTGAGTGAGCCATCTGGAGCTTTATGAGACCAAGACTATAGATATTTTTTTTAAGTGTAAAAATCAAACTCTATACAAGTTAATGTATAGGAAGAAAGAGTAAATAATTTATTCACTCCCCTTTCCCTGTGTTTGATAAATGATGAGCAAGCAATTGGGCAGATAAAATTCTAATAAATAGGAATGGAAATACAATATTTAAAATGTATTTATAATGAGTATATATATCAAGATATCTGAATTAAATATTTTTTTAAAAAAAGAACACCAGTCAGTGTTGTATCCTTGAGTAAACACTAACCAACCCTGTATGAAATTAGAAGCATAATTAAACACATCTGAGATTCAACCAAGAAAGATCTGTAGTCCCCGGTACAGCAAATCACCCAGTGGCTTGACAGGTGGCAAGGGAAGTATGAACAATGCTGGGAAGCACCATGTGGTGTTCCAGGAGAGAGACACCTGCAGCACCAAAAATCCAGTGCTGTCCTCTGCCCAATTCTTTTTCCAGACTACACTTCTTCAGTACTGCAGATACATAGAAATTGATAAATGAAGACCTAGCTTTCTCAAAACCAGTCTCTCCTCCAACAGCCCCTGATGGTCAACACAGGCACCAAGAGCAACCTGCTTCACACTGAGGGACATGCATCCCAGCCCTACCTGTCTTCCCCAAACGGGAAGCAAGCAGCTGAAACAAACCCATCTGATCATAGTCCAGGGAGTTGTCCAGTTACTCCACTTGCCCTGTTATTACTGTTTTGCTGCAGACTATGATAAAATCCTAACTTCAATCTTTTCCAACAGCTCTTAAATTAAATGGGAAAGGCTGTATGCCCGATTTTAGCAAGTGCTAAACCATTCTGGTGTACTAGGACACATAATGTTTCTCCTGTATCACTCAGACAAAAGTATTTATATCAATTAAGGATAGGAGCACTGAGCTCTAAATTACTATCAAAGGTGTTATTTTAAAGCTTCGCTGCTATTTAAAGAAAGAAACCCCACTAGCAGTGTAAGACCTACACAGACATCTGGGATCCATTTGGTTGTTCCCAGAGGTGGAGATTAGGGAATATCAGCTCTGCAAAGACATGTGGTCACAGCCTAAAAGTACAGCCAAGCTGAGAAAGCTTTCTAGCCGAAGAGCTAGCTGAAATCTCATTTCTTAAGTCCACTTACAGCCTTCTCCTGGAGATGAACAGGATCAAGGGGCTCCCAGACCCAGTCCTGTACACAGGGTTTTTTTCACCAGTTAGTTGATATATCTCATATAACAACTCACGGGGCTCTGTGACATCACTACACAAAGCAGTTGTGCCATAGTGTTTGGGGGAATTTTGTATGTTACTTGTACATATTTCTAGCATGTTTGCTCTCAGTTCATCAGAGAAAGGTTCTCTCAAAACGTGAGTTTCATGGGTAGCACAGAAAGGATCCAAAGGGGTAGACAACTGTCCTTCTAAGACTACTTTTTCTCAACAAGAAAATGAAAGAGACACCAGAAAAAATGTCAGACATACCAGGCCCACTAAGAAGACTTCCTAAAAGGATAAGTCTTCACCAAATTGAGCTGATGTAAGGAAATAGGCATAAAAGACCCAGAAACACAGGAATATTCCACATCCAAAGTCACTTGATGCAGGACAAGGGAGGGAATTAACAATGATGTGGTTCCCTACTAACTACCCTAGCAGACTCCCTACCTCCCAAACTATACAACACTCAAAATCAAAAGCCTTCCCAGTCAAGACAGGCCCCTAAATACACTGCTACACAGATGCATATAATCACCTTTAATGTCCCATTCCTGATGTGTTGCTGCCTTGGAATTACCATACTTCTGGAGCTCCAATCCTTTTCTGGGCACATCAGTTCAAGAAATCTATGTCCATGGATTTTGAATTTTTCAGAGAAACCACCCATTAAAGTTGTTTTCCAGCTTAGCTATAAACTGAAATAAATGCTCCTATCTTTCTGGGAACATTTCCAAGGATAAAGCAGACTATAAAAAGTACATGCAAAGCTTGTGCAATATTGCATGAAGCTGCGAGGCTGCATTGTAAGTAGTTCAGGTTTTGGGGTTTTTCTTTTTTCTTTGTCAGCTTCCCAACACACACAGCAGCATTAAGGGGAATGACAGCTCACATAGGTGTCCTTTTGTTGTTATTATGTCTAATAGCCTACTTTAAAAGTAGCTATTGTACATTCAATTAGAAGAGTAGCCTCAACAACAGGACAAAAACCACTCTGGATTTAAGTTATGCTTTAGCAAATTTAAGAGCCTCCCAGTCTCTAGTGGAGGAAGAAAACAGAGTTGTCTCGCATACATGGCAGTCATAAATCCATGTTGCAGAGAAGAGAGATCAGCACCCTTTTCACTTTGAGAAAATTCAGCACCAGAAAGCTGTGTGCTTGCTAATCAAGCAGGTTAGCAAGTCCTAGCTGCTTCTTTTTCTGCTGTTTTAGATGCTTGGAATTTGGACAGTTGCACTATTTCTGCTCAGCGTGGCAGAAGGTAAGCATATGGGGTTAGTATTTATATAGTCTTTCTATGCTGCTATATTGTGATATATTATTCTACACTCTGACATGTTAAAATTTACTGATTGAAGTTACATAGTTTGCTTTCCTGTATAACAATGGTGAGATAAATATGTGTGTGCATGTTGTCTTTCCTCTTCTCCACTCTGGAAATCCCACCCAAAGATTGTGCAAGAAATACTTGTGTTTTCTATCTTAGAGAAAAGCTATTGCTGTACCAAACCTAGGAAATTACCT
Source organism: Ceyx melanurus (assembly GCA_024611195.1). Taxonomy (NCBI): domain Eukaryota; kingdom Metazoa; phylum Chordata; class Aves; order Coraciiformes; family Alcedinidae; genus Ceyx; species Ceyx melanurus. Next base: position 141,701 of record JANHGL010007730.1, on the reverse strand, counting down.
GTTATACTCTTCTTTAGTGATGGAAATGGAGAAAAACTCAGGGGTGGAGGGCACAGGCAGTCTGATGAAAGTATATTTTATTCTACAGAAGCCACTGGCTGGTATTGTATAAGACTTTTGTGTACAATGTAGTCAACTGTTCAACACAGTTAAGTTATTGCTGATTATTTGCAATATCTTTGCTTGGTCTTAGGAGAAACTCATCTGTCTTTGTCTTGAGCCAAGCAGAGCTGTGGAAAGATCCCCATTTATGGTACAAGATACTCATAGTGGAACTCCACTGAATACTTTGTTGATGAGCAATAGGGTGGCTTCATTTGAAGATCTGAGAGAATGAAACTGCTGGACTTTGCTTTCTGTAAACCATAGGATTTTCAAGACCTCCAGAGAAGAGATTCTATGATTTATGATTAGCCTGATCTCATTCATGCATTATTGATCTGATCTGTGTGCTACAGGCAAAGAAGTGTGCTATGACAGGCTTGGATGTTTCTCAGATGATATACCATGGTCTGGCACTACGGAAAGACCTGTCCATAAGTTACCCTGGGATCCAAAAAAAATAGGCATCCATTTCCTCCTGTACACGAGAGAAAATCCTACTGTCTCTCAAGTAAGAAATATTGTGGTTTAAACATTAGTAAATAACATACAAAAGCATAAATATACACAGACTCCAGCTGTGTTCCTGGAAAACATTAGAAATGCCAAACCTCCACTTCATTAGAGACAACCTGCTCCAGATCCTTAGCAAGGTCTCAGGGGCAAAACTTGCATTCTCCTCCAGCCCTCACAAAGCAGCACTCCCTTGTGTTTTCTCTTTTGCCACTGAGAAGTACTGGGAAAGTCTGGATTTTAAAAATAACTCAATTTTTCCTGCAGATAAGATGAAAACACATTAAAAGTAAAATCTTGACTGCTAAGGTATGTGTTAAAGCTTGCTTTGAATGGAGATACAGACCTAAAACCATAGTCATGTGAACATTTCCAGATGAGATGAACGTTGTAAAACTTTTAGGTGCCTCTACAGATAAGCACAGTTCAGTTCTTTGCAATGTTGATAAGCTATTTACAGAAAGCAGATTTAAACATTTATTGATTTAATATCTACAACAGGAGATCTCTGCAGTTGATGCCTCCACAATTGAGTACTCAAATTTTAATGCAAGTAGAATAACCAGGTTTATCGTGCATGGATTTGTAGATAACGGAGAAGAACACTGGCTGTCAGACATGTGCAAGGTATGTACCACAAGGAAATCCTGTCCCTGGGAAATTCCTTGGTTTGCATTTATAAACATGTTCCTATGAATCATCTCTTTTCTCTATTTTTAACCATTTTCTCTCATGGTAGTGATGAGAAGGGGGAAAGAGGCCACATTTTCAAACCACTAGAAACTTAAATATTTAGCTCTGCACCTTGAGGAAAAGCATGAGGTAAAATGCATTCAGTTCCTCTCTTTAGCGAGGCAAGTGACAACAGGATTTGGCTCAGGAAGTGTATGTGTTCTTGGGTAAAAAAAAAATAATTTGTTCTAATTCTCCAAGATATTTGTTAATCCTCTCCCTATACAAAGTTGCAATTCCAGCTTGTTGTCTTCTCAGATCCTCTAAACATGTGTTCTATTTCAGCTGCAGCTTATGAAAACTATTCATCATGACACACAGAGCAAAATACCAGTCAGTGGCCTATGACAATTTTAGTATAATTCTTTTCACTTAACTTTTCACACAACTACAGTTTTCTTTACATTCTATATTCCTATTTTACTTATGAGAAGCAATGTGAAAGTTGACCAAAAATCAAGGTATTTCACATGTATTGCATCCCAATTACCTGCTTCTCTTTCATACTAGCTCAAAATAAAATAAATATGATTTATTGAACAATTTCTTATTGAAAAAATAAGTTGATTATCATGTTATGAACATTGAGGAATGATTGTGGGATTTTTTTAGTAATTTTTTCAAAGTATCAGAAGTAGATCGATGTTTTTATAATTCTTAGTCTCCCATTCTCCACTCTTAGAGATTTTTTTCCTAGAACTTCATAATCAGCAAGATAGATCACATTTTCCTTCAGCTAGTCCCCTAAATCCTTTTGATCAATTTTCATGAAGATGTAGAGGCACAAAATAAAACTTTTAATTTTTTTTTTTATTACACTGGACTGTGTTTTATCACAATACTCCAATTTATAAAAAGAGTAGATATCCGTGAATGTTTTATGTGAAGAGTGGAACAAATGGGATTGTAAATACATTTGCCCTCTTATATGTATCCATAATTTACCTTTCTTCCCATTAAATAATAATCCTATCTGCACCTTTATTTTTACCACTTCTAGCATAGCCATAGACACTTCTATTGACTTTTTTATCCTTTGATGTAATTAGTCTGGACACTTTATAATGTCTATAAAGAAGAATAAATCTTACCAAAGCTGCTAAAGCAGGATACATTTAGCCAAGCAAACCAGCTCAGAAGACAAAAGTAAAGCTTTGGATTCTGTGGCAGACAATAAAGTATCTGCCTGTATATGCACATTCCCAAATAAAGCGTAAATCTGAAATTAATGTTTAGTGACACAAACAATTTAGACACCTGCTTAGAAAAACAGACACTTTCTTACAAATCTCTATCAGAAAAGCATTCTCAATTTCCATCATCAAAAATATAAGTTCTAATTGAATTTGAAGAAGTACTTTCAAATCACTGAAGTGAATTAGAATATGAGTAGAGCTCTTAGTGTTCTATACAAAGCTAGATAGAAATTAAAAGTATTGATATTTTCTTGTTGTTTTCCCTTCCACAAAAAGGACTGTTGTATTTGAAACGACAGCATGACCATTACTACAGCATCCTCCCCAGTTCCTATACATGTCACTGTTAGAGCCCTGTGTGAACACACACACCTGCCGCTGTGAGCAGCCAGGGCCACGGAGACTTGCTCAGGTTTTTGTTCTTACAATGTTCTTCCACAGATTCCTGAAACTTTTTTGAGTTGAGCTGTAATAAGATACATTAATCAATTCCAGGGTGTATTTACTGTGAGGTTCTTTGGTTTTTCACTTTTGTTTTACAAAACAGAGGCTGCTTAGTGTGGAAGATGTGAACTGCATCTGCGTAAACTGGAAAAGAGGTGCAAGATGTCAGTACACCCAGGCATCAAACAACGTCCGCGTTGTGGGCGCTGAAATAGATTATTTTATAAATGTTCTTGAGGTAAGAATCCTCTGGTTATAAACCTATAGTTATAATGCTGATTTGAAAGAAATAAGAGCTCGGGAACTTTAATGAATGTGATTGTAGCCAGTGGAAAACATTTTCTTCTACTCAGTGATGTATTTGGAAATTTTTCTGAAAACAGGCTCTTTATTTTAAAGTTGGAGAACTATGTCATAACAGCAGGGTGAGCCAACACAGGGATACAGACTCCTACAAGACACCCCATAGTACAGCCAAACAGTTATCCCAGCTATATTAACAGATACAAAATGTTCTATAGTTTTAAGTACACAGAGATAACAGGCACAACAAACTGCCTTTCGCAGAGACAAAACCTACCAAACAGCTCTTAAGAATTCCAGAAAACCAGCTGGCAGCCAGTAGTGGCTGGAGGTCAACTGCTCTCTAGCAAGCAGCACCACAGTGGGATAAATGGGACCCACAGTTGTGCACAGTTCCTAAAACTACTGAAGGTGTCACCTGTCCCTTTTCACATGGAAAGTGATGCTTGGTTTGAAGCCTTCTCTTAGCCTAAGTGCTTTCAGCACACATTTCCCATAAATTAACCTAAATAGACGGTATGCTGGGTCTAGGAATGCTCAGACCCATGGATCACACTCAATATCTGCATTGCAGCCACTAAATTACTGTTCAAAAAGGCCAAAGGAATCTCTCACATCCTCCCCCAGCTTTATACAGGATGCCTGACCTGCCAGGTGTAACTCCTGGCTTTTATAATCAAAAAATACAAGTCCTAGCTGAATTTGAATTAAAGAAGTAGCTTTAAGTCACTTAAGTAAATCAGTACATGACTAGTGGTCTTAATTAGTGTTGCATGCGAAGTCTGATAGGAAATAAAAGTATTAGTGTATATATATTGTTTTCTTTTCTACAAAAAATAGGACTCTGTCTGAATCTTGCAAGCCAGATAAGCATCCTGTGACTCTTCATGGGTTTAGGCAGAAAAATGGATACAGAGCCTTGCAGGACTCCGTTGACAAAGCTGTCTAGATTTTTAACAGCCTCCAAGTGAGGGCAGCACCTGAATAAGGAGCTTTGAAAAAAACTACATGTTAGACATAAGCACCTAAACTGTCAAACAGGTGTTGAAATCCTACAGGAGTTCCTGAGTCTATAATCAAATGTAAAGGAAGTTCTTCAACCCATTTTTTTATCTTCCTTCTTGCTGATGAAAGCAGATAAAGTCATTTTTTTGTGTCCCTGTTTTCTCAGGAAAAATTCAGTTACTCCCCAGCTGACATTCACATAATTGGCCACAGCCTGGGAGCACACGTGGCAGGTGAGGCTGGCAGGAGGCACTCAGGGATTGGAAGAATAACTGGTAAGTCAATTATATATGTCACAGCTCATACCGAAGACATCACTGCTTAATAAAACATTGCTGTTCATTTACTCTTATGATTGTATCTGACTGTGGGCTGTAGTTTAGTCAAGGGTAATTTTGGCATTATAGAATTAAGCCTCTTCTCACAAAATGCCATGGAGTAGTGGCTTGGTAAGTGTGGGAAAACAGCCTCTGGTGATTATTTTGCTTGCTAAAAAGTTTGCACTGTGAAGAAAAGGCTCCATGAAGAACCAGAAACCCCTGCAGTACATCAGCTGACTTGCTGATACACACTGGTAATTGTGTCAGCCTTTCCAGAGCTTGCTTTCTGGTGCTTCAACCTGACAGTGTCACACTTCAAGGACCTGCTAGCTTGAAGCTGATAGATCACCCATTATCACCTTGCTTTGCTATATCTACATAAATATTTCACCTAGTAAAGTACATTATCTGTAATTGCTTTTTGTTTGTTTGTTTTATTGTCTAGCAAACTTTCTACAGCATTATTTCTTCACTTAGCTGTTGAATCACTACATCTATGTATTTCCTTGGCAGCAAACAATTGACTCACATAGGATTATATAATCTCTCCAAATTCAATTAGACTTACTAAAAAACTGCACTCAAAGAAAGTCAGATTTGAACTGAAACCCCTTTCTTACACACACACATCCCCCCCCCCCCCCCCCCCCCCCCCCCGCGCGCCCCCCCCCCCCCCCGCCTCCCACCCCCCGCACTTGTGTCCCACTCCTCTCTTCTTTACTT
>JANHGL010007730.1:94601-134636 GCA_024611195.1 Ceyx melanurus | reverse complement strand
TTTCTACCAGTGTCAATTCCTGTTTGAGTACTCTCAATTTACTCCAGAAACCATGCAGGTAGATCAGTTATAGGAGAGGCAGACACAGCAACCTCAATTTGAAAAACATCACTGAAGGGAAGTTCAGTTTAAAAGAGAAAAAAATAAATAAATTCAACTGTTGGTATTCAATACTGACATAAATCAGTAAAATGTAATAGGCTTCACACGGGTAACCATTTCTCCTTCCAGGGAGAAAAGCCACTTGTTAAGTGCAAACACACACTATCATTTTATTAACACATATAATACTTAGATGTAAGGAACCATAGGCAACTATACTTTTGATATTCATTATATGCAATCATAGTGTTATGTACAGTGATACATCTATATCTCTTTATCTATACACAACATTGGTCTGCTTCTTCCAGGATTGGACCCTGCTCAACCTTATTTTCAAAGCACTCCAATTGAAGTCAGACTGGATAAATCAGATGCAGATTTTGTCGACATTATCCACACAGATTGTGCTCCCACAATCCCCAACTTAGGTGAGTGTTCAGCTCTAGATATTAACACCAAATTATTTATGCCCTGTAGCACTTACATATCCTAATCATTCATTAAGAGTCAGTTGTGCTGGATGGTCCACTGACACTGAATAAATGCACCATACCAGTCACTAACTGCTCATAACCTAGCATACTAAATACAGACAAATTTTAAGCCAGCAGCTATGAGCATGAAACAATATTAATTTAAAAGGTACTTACCCTTGCTTTAAATGCCTCAGGTTTTGGCATGAGCCCAGCTATCGGCCATATTGACTTTTATCCAAATGGAGGAAAGCAAATGCCAGGGTGTGCGAAGAACCCTGTTTCACAGATTGTAGATCTTGATGGCATCTGGGAAGGTAAGTATGTTGATTACATTACAAATTCAGGGGAAGACCACCCCTCACAATGTAATGACTTAATTTTTCTTATTTCAGGAGGTTTGCATTAGCCCACCAGCAACCACAGCTGCAGAATGCAGGGAAACTCCTAATATCCTTGAAAGACCCCATTTCCCAGAGCTTATTCAAAAATCAACATGGCAAAGAGTTTTCCTCTGGAAAATATATCTCCTTTAAAGTATCTGATAGCAAAATCAAAAGTTACTGATACTGTGCCAAAATTTTTGAAGGGTCTGTAACAACACATTTCACTGTTTCTATTTAGTTGCAGCCACAGCCACTTTTGCTTGAGTATCTTCAGCTGCAATTCTCCTGAGATAGAGTAATTAACTTTTTTTTTTTTTTTAACTACCTATTACAATCTGGGTTGTGTTAGAGCAGTGCCATTGTGTCTATTTTTAGTCAGCTAAAAAAAGATTGACACGTAGCTGCTCAAATACACCCTTTGTTGTTTACGTGGCTCTAATATAAGCTTTAAGTATTAGAAAACGTCTCTGTCCTTATGAAATTAAATTGCACATAACATTTAAAAAAACAAACCCAAAAAGCTAATCAGCTAACCAACAGTTCTGCTCTAGGGATTTTTCAGTATATTATCTGAGCTCTTTCTTAAATTAATGCAAAAACCTTAAACTCTGGGAATACCTGAACTTAATGGTGATAACTATACCTTTTCTCCAGGTTTTATTCAATGCGGGCATTACTTTTTCCTCCTTTCTTTTTTTTTTAAATAAATGTTATTAATATTGGAGAATTAAAGCAAAAAGGAATAACTCTTGGTTTGTTTGTTTTTTAACTTCAAGTCAGGAAAATTAAGACAACACAAAGGAAAATAATATATTCATTATTTTAATTTTAAGAGTCTCCTTACCTTAAGCACCCCCCAAATAATAATCATTTTGTTTTGAAGTCCTCGGGTGGAGCAAATTATCATTGCCCTAGGAAGTTCACTGCTAAATATCATTTGGTTTTCTTTTGTTATGGTAATGCAACTGTTGCCTACAAAGGACCTGCTTCATGCAGTTCTCAATTCTATTGTGAAACTCTGTTAGATTGCTTGAATAAGTGTTTGCAAGAGGAAGGCAGGGGCTGAGCTGAGCTGCACAGTCTCTACAAAGCGTTTAAAGTTTGTATTTTATACCCGTTGAGCCAGTGACATCCCTTAGAACATCCTTGCATTGCAAAATCAAGCTTCAAACCTTACCTTTGATAGTCCAGGAGCAGTGACAAGACTTTTGAGGAGCAATGGTGCGTCCCAATGACATGGGAAGAAGGGCTGTGACAGTAACTTTCCTTGAATGGTAACAGAAAGGGAGAACTAACATCTGGAACATCTTTTCACAGGAACTCGGGACTTTGTGGCTTGCAATCACTTGCGGAGTTACAAGTATTACTCTGACAGTATTATCTACCCTGATGGATTTCAAGGCTATCCTTGTGTTTCATATGATAATTTTGAAGCAGTAAGTAGTTCTCTGAGTGGCAGGATGGGCCACAGAAAAAATAGTGGCTCTTTTCTGTACATTTGAAATCCAACTTATATATATTTGCCTGCACTTAATGAGTGTATCTGTAAGAGAAGTGTCAGACATCCTAAAGTATTATAACTCATGCAGCTGACATGGGTCAAAGTAGAAGGCAGCAACAAAACAGGGAATCCCTGTTTCTGTGCTGATGTGACAGCCCTCAGGCACTAATGAGGCTAGTGTGGCTTCTCCAGGCCTTCTCTACTGTATCACAATGGGGAAGAGGTAAGGAGGAGAGCCTGTCCCCATCATCACCAAATATTCATTTATCGAACAGCAATGCATGGGACCCCATAGTGTAGCAGGGGAGCTTTCAAACACAGCCTAAATGTCTTCTGTTCAAAACAGTGAGAAGTAAAATAACATGTGATGACCTGCTGGGGTCACTCCGTGATCACTGTACTTTAGTGACTTAGGATTGTCAGGGACAAAGAACAATGGTTTATGGACCAAGATCAGGAAGCCTTTCCCTGTCTCAGACTGGGACATAGGAAACTACAGCCTAAGAGTCACAGGGAGGTAATGGGCACATCACTTTCTAGAGACAGAGGTATAAACTTACCTAGTGCTTAAATAGACCTTTACGCATTGTGACCAGGTCATAGAGATCACACTTCTCAGATCACTTTGGGAGAAGGTGATTACCTGCTTCTCTCACTATAGTAGAAAGCTGCTTTCATGACAAAAATGAGTTTTATTTTCAAGACTAAGCCTTTGTTGACCCAACCTGAAGGTATAAGGAGACAGTATTCTTTTTCTCAGTTGCTGGGAGGGACATCTCCTCTCTGCTCCCATTCAAGACTGCTCAAGGATGTTACTGATGTGGCTGGTTTGAGCTAAATAGCATGAGAAAAAAACAGAGAGCCCTGAAAAATCAGAGTCTTTGAGAAACTTGTCTACTTATATGATCTTTTACCAAGTCACAAGAAGGGTTACTTTTTATTTATTGTTTTTATACAGAGTAAATATGTTAGAAATAAGTCCTAATTATTTTATGTCTTGTCTGGCTGGATGATTCATTAGTGTATATATATATATATTTGTTTGTTTATATTGTTTTCACTAGGGTAGCTGTTTCCCATGCCCAAAAGATGGATGCCCAAATATGGGTCATTTTGCAGATAAATACAAAGATAAAATTAAAACTAATTTCCTGAAACTTTACCTGAATACTGGAGAGGCCAAGGATTTTCCTCGTGAGTTTCTATTGCTTCCACTGTTTCCTATGCCTTGTAAACAAACCTTTTTATTTTCCTGTTTTACAGTTAATATTAGCAGAATAGCAGCCCTCATAGCTGTGCAATGGCTACTCAGCCCTTCACAGTGAAGGATCTAGAGCAGAATTTTTATAAGGAGCAGCTGAGGGAATTGAGTTGTTTAGCGAACTGTTCTGAGCTTTAGAAATTTTTTTATGTTTACCATGTTAAAGACTAGCTTTTTTTTTTTTTTTTTCATTCATATACAAATATCTACCCATGTCTCATGTCAATATCATTACGACATAAAGACATACCTGACTCACTGGTGCTTTGTATTTGTTTTGAATGGTTATAAGTCAAGGAAGCCCAATGAGTACCAAGATTCATATGTGTGAGCATCAGTCAAGTCCAACAGCTTGCAAAACAGCCTTGAGCTGAAAGTGAAGGGCAGTGATAATTTTCTTTTGCTTTCAACTACAGTGTACACACACACAAAAAAAAATAAAAACAACCAAAACCAAAACCCAACCAAACCTAAAAATTGATATCTCAGACACTATTTCTCTCTGGGTGCAATTCATTTTACTTTGTTTTTTCTATGTAGTTTGGAGGTACAAAGTAACGGTGACTCTCTCTGGAAAGAGTAAAGTAAAAGGCTATGTCAATATTGCCCTTTATGGAAGTGGTGGGAACACAAGGCAGCACCAGATCATCAAGTAAGTTAAAAATTCAATAGAGAATAAAATTCTCTTCTAGAACACTTAATTTGTACTTTTAATTATTTTTTTGTAAAATTACCCTCATTTTAGAGATCACATGTGATCCTTAATATAAATGCAGCAACAGTTCACTTACCCTGGGTTTACATTCAAACGGAGAAGGTTAGAATGCAGGATTTGAAAATGTTAAAATTTGGCATTGCTCGTTTGCTGTCTGGCTAAGGTCATGCTGGACTAGCAGAGTTCTAAGCTTTTTGTCTTTCACAAGCTTGTAAAATGTGCTGCCACAGGTTCTTACAGTTAAAGTTACCTCATGATTTACTGTATAAAAATCTACTTTTTCTTGCCCATAACTTTGCCTACTTACACTGAAACTGCTTGTTTGCTCTCAGACTGCTGCCCTTTGGAGCTTGCTGTATTGATATGAACTAAGTAGCCAGATTATAAACAACAATTACTGAAGAGCAGATGCACTTTTGATTCGGCCACAGTGCTGCAAGTGTGGGAATTTCTGCCAGAGAGACAGGCTGGGCCATTGGTGGATAATCCTTTTGGCCATGCCAAGAAAATCAAACACCTGTATCGTATGAACTAATTAACAGTAAATGAAATTTTAATTTATGTGAAAAAAATTCTGCCTACATAAACAAGGACCAAGCTCCTCCTTCTCCACAGGAACTGATATAACTGGACTTCATAGTGAGGTGTGAATGCTGCATGTCAGGCCCACCTGCTATTGCTGCTTTTGACAAACACTGATTTGGGATGATTTACAGTGGAAAATGGTCGATAATGTTGCTACCATATTATGTTAAATATTGTCTCAACTTTGTACCTGCTTGCTACCACAGCCAATCAGTTGACTGGTAATTAACATTGTATGTTAACATGACTCACATCCATAAAATGCTATTTTTCACAGGGGAACCCTCAAACCAGCCAACACTTACACAAGCTTCATTGATGTAGAAGCTAACATAGGAACAGTTACAAAGGTTAAATTTCTTTGGAACAACAACTGGTTAAATCCAACTTTTCCTAAACTAGGAGCTGCAACTGTCACAGTACAATCTGGAATAAATGGAACAGAGTAAGTTTATGCATTGTGAGAATCTTGATAATTACTTGGAAAGATAGGTGACAAAATTGTATGTGGGGTGAATGCATTTTCACAAGAAAAGATGTTTAAGCATTAAAAGGAAAAGACTCTTAAGAAAATATTTCCTTCCTTTCAAGGCACTATTCATCCACAATTCAATTAATTAGTACAACCCATTGCCTTAAATAACTTGAAATAAAAATCTAAACTATTTCTAGGCTTCAGAAGAGCAAACATCCTGTATAACCCATTGGGTGAGAAAAATAGCACTGGCTTGGATTATCAACATCACTCTTGCCAAGCTCCTGCTGTCCACAGTCATTAATTATCTGTGCCCAAGCTTGCGTTAGCATGTCTGATTTGCTGACAGCACAACCAGCAGAAGCTTTCCATTGACATTATGGATCCTGAGATCGTGACTGACAAAAGAAGATGGTGACAATACCCCTACCTTTCCAATGAACAAGACTAACACCTGGAAGCTTCTCTTAAAAAGCTAAATGCCAAGTTAAGAGAAAGAGGCTAAAACTGATTTCTCTAGACATTGTGGAATATGTCTGGGATGTTCAGTTTATAAGAAGTATGATTTAGTGATCCAGTTTCACTATTTTTCCTGGGCTTTTTAAAACAAACTCCTTCATTTACTAGATCAGTTTATTTTATTTACCCCATGACTGGGTATCTAGAAGAGGAGGTACAGTATATGTTTTAGGCCCATATACATATACATAGTTAAAATGCCATAACTTAAAAGACACTGGGGGAGATGGAAACAGTTTCAAGCAAAGTAAAATGATTACAGCCCAGCAGCATTACCTTTAAGCAGAGATTCTAAGTCCAGTTGTACTTCCTCACACTGCTGATGAACCACATTTCTGCAGATAGGCACTCATTGTTCTGTCGACTCATGGCCTTTGCACAAGTGCTTGTGACCAGTTATCTACACAGTGATGTTAGCACAAAATCTGGGGAAAGAAAAAAGAAACTATAAAACTAAAGGAAGGCATGGGGTAAACCAGAATAAACACTGCCAATGTTTTCCTCAGCAGTAATATTTCAAACTTAAGAGCTCAAAGTATGTTGCATTCAGTCTTGTCAAATGACAAACCAGGTTGACTTATAATACAAATAATACAAAACCACTTGTAGAATCTCACTGAATGTTGACAACTCAATGTGCTTTTTTTTTTCCCTTCAGGTACCATTTTTGTGGTTCTGAGACGGTGAGGGAAGATGTTCTGCAGACTCTTAATCCTTGCTAATAGCACACATTAGACAGACCAAAACCTTGCTACCAATAAAAGCTACTCATGCATAAAACACTGGAGTCTACAGTCAGTGCAATTGTAACTGGTGATGTGTGTTGGGTGCCTTTTTTTGCTGGTTTGGGAGGTGGGGGTTAAGTCTGTGGATAGCTCTCTATAGATAGAATTTTTGGGTAGCTTTAGGAGTGAATGAGCCAAAGCCTGTTGAAAGCTTCAGCATATTTCAAAATAATTTTAGACAAGAGGAAGAAAAAGGGGCAAGTAAAAGAATTTGGATAGTGGCTCCTACAAAGCACCAAGAGAAAGGAGAACTGCTTGTCAGAAAGGAGAGGATTAAGAAAGCATATTCAGGCCCTTTAGCCTTGAACAAAACTTCCAGATGGTATGGTCAGAACAGGTAATGCAATGAGGTCACTTCTTTCCCAGCTTTCTGATAAACACATTCAGCTGAAATGTGGATAGTTCATAAATTCATTTCTGTCCCTACATAAACCTGTCTTGGCTCCCTCATCTGCAGCTGCAGAAGGGGGCTGCTGTTCCTCTGCTGCCAGAGAAACCCCATCCTTGCTGAAAAAATCCACAGAACTGCTAGGGCTGGAAGATCTACAGCTCCTTGGGACCTTTTATGTTCAGCAATTTCTCTTAAGGTTCCCCAGGCTGGGGCACTCTGCTCTTTCTACCTCTCTGTGTGACCTCTGCTCCCCCAGAATGTCTTTTCCTGAAGGATATCAGTCCCCTAACAAGGCTTCAGATTCCCCTTGCAGTAGTGGAGTTTGAAAGCAATTTGTTCTGTGTTGGAGCACTACTCTTCTAATGCAGAAGAAAAAGCAGTCTAATTATTTCAGAGAACTCTGCCAGAATGATGGGAGGGAGAGGGGGCTGTAAAGATTAGAAAAAGAATCATCCACACCGAAGATTGGCAACCTGTAGGCATGCTCAGAGCAGGAATAAGTTTATAATGTGAAAATAAAAAGAGTTCCTTGGTTTAACCCAAGTAAAGAGACTATCTCCCAGCAATTTTAGTTTTAGTCAGATATGTTCAGGCTTTCTTTAATGTCTAAAAACCTACTAAATTGCACTTGTGCTTGTTGCTCAGATTAAAAGGCACTACTCATTTGTGGAGCACAGTATGAACCAAAATTTGATCTAGCAAATCACTGTTTTTTGAGTCTCTGAAGCTTTGAGCTAGGGAGAGGATAGTAAGGAGTAAATATATTAATTAGTAAAGGGGACACCCCTTGCTATGCTGTCATGGATATGTGGAGTTTTCAAATGCTAAGCCAGTTTCTGGTGTAATTTATCTGAAGAGAGAAAACCAGAATTTTTCCACCCTGTCAATATTACTTGTGTCTTCCCTTCATTATATTGCTTATTTTTCTGTGCACTTTCTCATGGCAGTAGCAAGAGCAGCAAGTGCACAGCAAAGTTTGCTTGGTGTGTTTTCTTCCCAGCCTACATGGTCCATGAGGAGCTAACACTTCTTTTGGTTTCAGTTTTTACCATCTGCAGTCAGACTTACAGTGGTAGAATAAGAGTGTAAAGCTTAATAAGTTCAAGAATGTGAATTGTTTGTGCTGTATCAGGCTATGGTAAATTCCGTTTGGGGTTTTTCCTGCAAAGCCTTTCCCTGTTCTCCACAGCTGCATGGCCACAGCTGTGCAGGAGACAGAGGATCCAGCTGCAGGATTTTAAATGCTTTCCCACTTCATTTGTGTCATCCAGTCCGAGGAGTAACACACGTTCCCTCTTCAGGGAGAGAAATAGTTAGGGGTTTACTCAGAGGATGCATAGACAGAGACGCAGGAGCTGGCATCTGAAGCTGAGTTTCCATGCACCCCACGTCCCTCTGACATTGCCTGCTTCCTTCTGCCTTCATTGTTTGTCTCTTCTAGAATTTGGCTTTCTGATCTCAGTACCTCCTGCTGAGGAAATCTCAACAGGGTTATTAACTTCCTAACACCAGGGAAGAGTTTCTCCTTTGTCTTTTGTTCCTTTACCTTAGTATAACCAGATTCTAGCCTACACAATTGTTTTGACAGTCATGATATTCTCTGCATTATCCTCTGTCATAGCCACTTCAGCAGCCCATGTAATTTTAACAAACACCTAACAGAATCAAGACGTTAAAGTTGACAATAGCATAATAAAAAAATCTCCTTTTAATAATGAACTGGAGCTGCCGTCATCTTGTTTTAGCAGAGTAAAATCTCTCTCCCCCCCTTCCCGACCACTTTACAAAGCTATTACATAAAATGCAATGTTAAATGAACAACAAATTACTTTCCCTTTAGCTAGCTTTTAATGCTAATGGTGCTATTTATTCCTGACCTTTTGAAATATTAGATTTTTTAAATGACAACATAAAAAGAATTCTTGTTTGAAAACGCAAGCGACTTTAAACCACATGTTATTACTTGTAAGTATAGCATGCACATGCATCATTCATTTCAGTGTCCCATTTATGGCTAATTGGTATATATTTCAGTTGACATATATTGTTCTCCTGCAAACGTGTCAAATTCCTTAACGATGTTGGTGACAAAAGCATAGTGCTTGAGATATATAAATTATGCTCTTTACCATATAATCATTCTTATCTATTGGGAATGCTATTTGTGACAAATCATGTTCAAAAATACAGACAAAATTGAATATTTTTTTTAAACTTTAATATCACACCATTCATGGCAAGTCTTTGATTGAACCTTTAAATGTAGAAATGTTTTGATTTTTATCTGCATCATTTTGTAGCTTTTGAAAAGCTCACTTTATTTATTACAGGAAGAGTAACACAGTGCAGATCTTAAAATGTATCTTTTGTTATCAGCATAAGAAAACAAATGGGCTATAATTGTGGATATGGAATGAGTAATTTGGCAAAAAAATGCTTTGTGTTGTAGTTTAGGTTTTATAATTCCTGCCAGAAATTACTATTATTTTGTTGGTGGCCAGCATTGCAATCAGAATTTTAAATATGGGAGCTACTTGGGCCACATATTTTCATTATATTTTAGATTGCTATGTGGAATGTATTTCTCTCCTATATTATAAATCATTGAAGAACAGAAAAAAAAACTGAAGATTTCATGTGACTCTAATTATTACTGAGATATAGCAGTGCTCATTGTTGTCTTTAGACAATGCTGTCTATAGTCATTACTTTGCTCCATAAATCAGTAGGATAATGAGGTTCTATCTTTCAAGAAATATTTGAGTGCATCTTAATTTGGCATTGATGAATTATCCTTCCTGAAGCTCTTGAGGGTTTTTTTTTAAATCTAGTTTGTCATATTAGAGCTTTCATCACCTAGCCACAGTTGACAGTGTTATGTACACATATTTATTTCCATACCTTTCGGGGATGAGTCCTCAGAGGTTGCAAATAGGAATTTTATGATTTCGTGCCTGAAGGCCATTTTGTTCTTGAGTGTAAATCACAAGCTACTTTGCCACACCCTCATACTTCAGAAATATATACTCTGTATGATTGCATTTACCTTGAAAAAAAAAAGCCATGTCTAAACTTGCTAACATCTTGTTACTTATAAAAACAGTTTATTTTGCAAAAGAGATATTTACTTGAAGAAAATGCCATCTTTTGCCAAAGAAATTATATAATAAATCCAGATAGCCTTTTTTTCCTCTGCAAACCCTCTGAAATTTGGAGACAATGAAAGGGTAAAACGTATGAGCATTCTTAATCAGTCAGAACAGAAGGCTTCAATAGAGGGCAGAGGAAGAAAGGACAAGGTCGATGTGATGCTCTCACAGCCCTGAATAAAAAAAAAAAAAGTACTAATAGTGGCCTACATGCCACTTACTTCTGAATTGTGTTTGTATACAAACAGAAACAAGAAGCAAAGCACTCTATAAACTATTCTAAATGTTGTATTCAGTTACACATTAACAATTGAGTGGCTATAACACTTGCTAGTGCATTGAAGACATTCATTGTGAGACCCAAAGACAAAAGTTGCATTCAAGCCTTTCTTTGTTCCACAGCCCATGTAATTATTGTTGCAGTAGTATCCTATGAAAAAATCTTACCTTTAATTGCAGAAAGTGGATAATTGCTTCACATCAAACCAATTAGGGAAGTGAAGGGAAAGAAAAGAGGATCTAAACCTCCAAAGCAATGCAATTTTTCACACAGTAATTCATATAATTTTGTAAATGTAGATAAACATAAATCTTACTTGCTCTCATAAAAAATAGCAGAAGTGAACAATACTGGTGGCTTGGGTGCCCCTGCTTGGGGTGTGCAGTTTCAGAGTTTGGATTCCCCTGGTTATCCTCTTTGGAAAGTGAGGTCTCCTGTGAGTGGTATCATTTCTCACACAGAAAAAGTTCTTCATGGGAGAAACAACACTCATCACCTTAATTACGTGGGATGTAAAAGACACAATGAGACTATCTATGTCTTGCCTGAGATGATGGAAGAGCAGAAACCATCCCCTCCTTGTCTGAACATGTTTGCTGACTGCAGCCTAAATTGGGCTATAGAAACTTCCAAAGCAGCTGCTTAAAAATAAACTCAAGCTCTTGTTTTAGACTGACAATCTCTTCCTTACTGTCCTTCATTCCTTACTCAAACACCAACCATCTCTCATTTGATGAGGGAATAAAAATCAACAGGAGAGAAACTTGAAAGAACTTCTCCACCACCTACAGGTCTCACCAAGGCTGCTGTCAGTCCCTCAGGAGGGTCTGTGGCCTAACCTCAGAACTCCCTCCAACCTTTCTCATCTCCCATTTGCTTGCAGTTTGGAAACCAGTGCCATCTGACCATTTTATACCCTTGCAGAGGCACAGTAAATTCAGTGGAGAGTCAGAGAGGAGGATGTGTTTGCTCACTCTGCAATCATCTGTCTCCAAATCCATATCGCCCACAGGATGCAAAGAGGAAGGGTTTGGGAAGGTAAGTTTCTCCACTTAACGAGAGTCTGTAGATCCTCAAGCCTTTGCTTTAATTCAAAAAGGAGTAAAAATATCTTTTCTAGGGTCACAAAAATCATCCTCTCAGTTCCTCCCACTGAACCTGAGTTAGAAACCTTCTCCCTGTGACTGAGAAAGAAGGACATTGAAGGGCAGCTCAGAGCAGCCACACTCCATCCCTTGCCAATTCTAAAGGCACAGCAACATGGCAGGAGAAAGGGGACTCATTTTGTTCTGAAGGATGCTTGTAGGGGATTAAAAACTTCTTTTTAAATGAGGAAAATGTGAAGAGAAAAGTGACTGCATTAAATAATTCTCTTTTTGACCCACAGAGAAAGAGGTGCCTAATGAAAATATATGATCACGGACAGTGTGAAGGTAACTGTCTGATCAGATAATGGAATTGTTTTCAGTGATAAGAATGAATCCATTACTAATGCAAATAACGATAATAATTATAATTTGCAATACAGTAAAAATCACCTAGTCTACCTCCTCCTCTGACAGGAGACTGTATAATAAATTATAGGCTGAGAAAAAAAAAATTCAAAAGGATAAAGGTTAAAAGATTAAAAAAAATTCTGAAACTTAAATGCTTAACAGAGAAGTCAAGACCTGAAAGCAGAAATTGGTGCTATTAAATAAAGCAATTGTGAAGAATGAGATATAATGGAATTGATTAACAAACCAGAAACCAAACGTTTCCTTGTATCACTACCTCTTGTCACAGATTTCAATAATTTTGAAAGAACAAAAAAGTAAGAGTTGGCATATAACAAGAAAATTAATTATTTAAATCTAGTTCAATATGCTAATAGTACTCTGGGAGGATGAATATAACTTAACACACATAAAAGCCCCTAGAAAGGTTCAACACATTTGAGGAGTTTCATGAGATTTTTTTGCTTTGCTTTGGTATCTGAAACAGGTCCAGTCCCAACCGGGACTGTGTCTGCAGGCCATGCGTATTTATGGGGCAGATTTTTTGGGGGGTTCTCATACCAATTCCATAATCTTCTTTGTTCATGTGAGGGTTTTTGGATATGGAGACAATGTGAAAAAAGCTTCATTTCTCCCTTGTGGAGAAGTAGAATAGGGCAGATGAAACAAATCTTGTATTATAGAGTTTGCATTACAGGGATTAGAGGATTGTTTACTGCAATCCTGCTTGCTCTGTCGGTTAATCAGGGAGGAAACAGTGCTGCATAAGGCTGTCCATACATTGTTGGCATCATATAAGTCATATAGATATAGGTGATGGAGCATTGAGAATCTACCAAGAGATCATGTGATTCTTCTACACCCATCAATTCTGAGTAAAATAACAATTAATGACCAAATCCAAAGCACTGTGTTCCAATAGTCTTCATTTAGATCCTTATTTTCCAAAGCACAGTTCCCGTGACAGCCACATAAGAGCTGGGGAGTTTATCATTGAGGGTGTGTAAGGGAGACTACTATAACAAGCCCCTAAGTTTTAAATATGTCCCAGTTGCAATGAACATAAGAAGACCTTTAATCAGTGTTTGAAAAAATCAAAACCACAAGGTTCCTCAGCTACTCAAATTACATTCCATTGTTTGTTGGTCCTTTGCCAGGGCTTTCTGTTTTGTAGTGGGATGTGCACAAGTGCTCTGTGTATGTACACAGAGCAACATCAGCAACAGTTTCCAAATGTCCTTCCACAAACAACGTGCTTATCTGCAAAAAAACAGCATCCACTGTTTAATCCTCAAAGCTGCCAACAGAGCTGGAAAAAGATCACAGGTCTATAAAATGTGATTAAAAGACCTGGGCTTTAATTAGAGAATTTGATTCAGGGCAAGCATGAAACTAGCCTTTAGATGTGTCAAAAGCTGTCAGGGCAGGAATGTGCTCTCTAGGAAGAGGACAGACATGGAGTTGACATTATTTAAAACTTCAGAAACTGTGAGTACAGTGAAACACAAACTGTGTGGGCAGGTGGCACCATTGCAACATCAGAAGGTTTAAAATCAGGTTAAAGTTGGGGGTAGCTTAGGCAGAATTAATGTTGTTTTGCATCAGGAAGTGAAGACACAGTTGAAGTCTGAGGTCCTTTCCAGCTGCATGCATCTCCTGTGATGCTCTGCCAGAAATGCAATTGCATCTCTGCAATTTTTTTATCTCTCATTTTTGCATCCAGCAAAAATACTGGATGTGTCTGCACAGAGAGAAGAAAAAGGGTAAAAAAAAAAAAAAAGCCACAATTAATACTATACACTACCTGATTCTGAGGGAGAGAAATGATAAACGCTTCTGTGGGACGTGATCAGTGTATTTTGGCAACAACCCCTCAGTCATGTGACATGCTTGGTATGTGAATGGCACTTTTTGATCTTCCATCTCACATGTTTCACCCCTAAGACAAAACAAAACAGCTAAAAAATAAATTTAGAAGTGTTTTGGAACACTCTTAATCATGTTACCTGATTCTTCAAGTGCCTTACACAATTGTTAGCCTTAAATGCTGACCTTGTGGCCCAGAGCTGACAAAATATCTCTTCTCCTGCCCACTGATGCACTAATTGCTAAGGATTTTTCATGGACAAGGCAGCTAGCTGCATGTTCCAAGCACCCCGCAGATTCCATTGCCATCTGGGACCTCTGCTGACACAAGGAATATAGTGGAAAAATTATCTGAAGGAGGATGCTGTAACCTTTTTTGTGGAAAAAAAAAAAAAGACAGGAACCTCTGCAGAAGTCATGCAGGACCAACATCTCTTTTGCTGGATTCAACTTTGTTCATTGCCTTCCCTCAATTCCACTCACTTTGGGAGGTGGACAGTCATCTAGATGAAGTGTGCATGTCTGAGTGTGTGTGTGGGGGGGTATGGGCTGAGAAAATAGATCAATTATGATTGTCACTATATGAGAGGTAAAAGCTCTGTGAACAACACATCAGACCACACTGTGATGCTTCAGCTGCAACCTTGGTGGGCGTTAGCAAATAGCAGTGATGGCGCAGGCAGGGGGAGGCAGCAGGTCAGCACTGAGGCTGCTCTTTGTGCTGCAGAGGAACAGGATATGTTTGGTTTGGTGTCTGCTCTTATCAGCTGGTGGCAGACGGAAGTTCCTACTAGAGGTACAGAGCTCATTGCTGAGAGGGAAGGAAAAACTCCTTGTTCTTAGGAAAAGGAGCCTGACCTAATGCCTTAGATTATTATGTTTTAACAAACTAGCATTCACAGCTGTCAGTCTGACCACTCCTTTCTATTCTGAAATCTTCCCTATCTTCTGTCACTGCTGGAGCACACCAATGCCTTTGTCCTGCCACATCCAGATCCTCGTTACACACCTCTTCAGCCCCTTCCTTTGGATTCCTTACAATCAATCCATGCTCCTTTTAATAGTTGGTTCTGCTGTAGCACAAAATACTTCCAGAGTAAGTATTTTTAATTTCTCCACATTTATGTAAACTCACCTGTGGACACCGATAAAAGGATCATAGCAATTGCCATCTACCAAGTTCTTAAAACTTTTTTTTTTTTTTGCCATCACATTGCAGTAAACTAGCAAACACTAGGTCCTGGTTCAATGACTTCTGCTCTAAGCACAAAGCCAGTGCTCCTGGGATACAGCATCTAGCAAACTTTTTCCTACTATTACAGCCCCTGAAAAATAGATACTACTTCAAAATTATAGCCAACACCTACACAACTGTTTATTAAATGAAGGAGATACAGAATCTCCTGGTTTGCAACAAAATGTTTCCTGTTAACTAACTCAATATAGTGCACTTAGCCCCTTTATATCAGTGAGGTTCATGCTCGGCTGCTTTCGATATACCCCTAAGTGATGCTGAGATAATCCTACCTTTTTATAATCCATGAGCACATCCAGATGTTAAGTCATGGGTATAAAAACAATTGTCATGAAATCCTACATCACAAATACACCATGAACATCTTCACCTCCCAGAGGCTATTCAGCACTCCTGACATTTGCTGGTGTGCGTTTTCAGGATGGTGTAAGTTTTTGCTGCAAGAAATGGATCTTTTAATCTGTGGACTGCACAGACTGTAGTACAAACTTCTTCATTTGAATACCCACTTGAGATCTCTAATTTGAAGGGGAAAAAAAGCACAAAATTCTGCCCCTTCAATACCCTGTTGTCACTCTACAGAGGTCCCACCACAAAAAAAAAAATATTTTTGTTAGAACAAAGCAAGGGTTGAAATGAGAACTAATAAAAGAGCACCTTCCTAAAAAATTAAGTACAAATTTTCCAACATCCATACCTACTGAGATTGGCAAATAACAGGTCTGAATCCCAGTTACACAAAGCATCTGCAGTTCTCACCAATTTGTCTCACCTGCAACTCTTGAAAATCAGGTAGCTCTTGAACTCAGGGAACTTAGAGTCCATTGTCCTCAAGATGGGTGTCTGGATGCTGTTTTAACATAGCTGCTCAGGAAACTGAAAGGAATCTCTGGGAAAGGTGGACATTGCTGTCATTGAGGTTGTTTTGTCAGTTGTTTTATTCCATGACTGTTAACATGAAAACACCACCTGCAGATTTCAGGATTTATATGATCTTGGTAGAACCAATAATTTATATAAACTCCTTCCTATCAAGACCAGGCTGTAACTTTAAACACACCCATATGAGAAAACCTAAATCTTAAATCTAGAGAAGTCCAGTGAAAGGACCAAATTGTGAATGCACATACATGAAACTCCCCTGGATATCAGAGTAATACACTAGAATACTGAAAGAGAAATTTGGTTCTTAATGTGTCTCTGAAGGCTGTAATTATATTTCCCATTGTACTAGTAACATTAATTGAATGTTTAGCTGAAATCAAGTTCATTACAAGTTAAATACAGTACCTAGCCTATTAGGAAGGTGTTTATAATTATAGTCATAAAGCACTTGTAAAACATCTTCATTGCAGCAAATAGGTGGAAGCTGGGGTGTAGTGGCTGCTACACATCTCAGTTCATTCTCTGCATCTTTGCAGAGCTGCACTGTAGGCTAAGGTCACATACACCACTGATTGTCCCCATAGCTTGGGCCAACACTGCTGAATTTGAGAGGGAGATGGCCTGCAATAGCTAGCAGAGAAATATAATATGTCTCAAACTGTTAAACAAGCACTTTTCTAGTGCAGCTGCACCTCACTAAACATTCCCAGACCTATAACACAAAATAAAGTTGTTCAGTCTCATGCAAATATATCTGGTTATTGGCCAGCTTGTTGGCCTGACAATATGATTTTAACAATAAATCAGTCTTTGGCAAGTCTTAAGAGATTAAATCTTCTTTGACATATCACTTTTTATATTTTATTTCCTGGCTCTCTCAGAGCATCATTATAGAAAATATACCTGCTTTTGGTACTGTAGACATACTTTCTCTCTTATCTCTAACACACCCCCTACTCAGAGCTACAAACTTTGGTGGGAGTAATCACCAGCAGTGGAGTTCTACCTCGGGCATATATGGAGTCCCCCTAGAAAGTACTCAAGTGAACTAGAAATGCATCAGCCTCTTGTCAAAGAGCTGCGTATGCTGCACAAAGGCCTGCAAGCCCTTGGCAAAGAGTCCAGGTGTCCACATCTCAGAAGCAGTACATATGGTTGGCATCACTTGTGCTCAGTTACACACATGAAGGAGCATCCAAATGAAGGTATAACCACTTGGCCTTTCTCACTTTCACAATAAATTAGGTTTCTTTTTATAACCTTTGTCACAAATTAGTAACACCCAAAAAAGAAAAATTAGTTTCATGGGATTTTATTTGACATGATTGAAGACACAGGAACATTCAAGATACAATCCAGACAAGTTGTGAACAGCTTCCAAACATCAGTGAAATCTGAATTTATCTTGCACAGAGGTGAACAAGACCACAATGGTTTGTTTTATAATATAGTTAAAGATTATTTCAAGCAGGTGAGTACTGTGACGTTATGCCCAACAACTTTTATGCTATTCATCTGCTTAAGCCACTTCATGTCATAAATATGCAGCTTATCTTGGCAATTAAATCTCTGCAATATATAATTAGCCTTCTCATAATAATGCATTAAAACTCCTGTATATAACTATTGGTATATTCATACCAATGTAAACTGTCCTAACCACGACTGCACATTTATCATATTCTAGCACAATTAATCATTCCATCACAATGAGCTGCTAACTTTCAGCCTAGAATTAAGTAACTTGGGCCCAAACTTGCAAGTTGCTGTTTAGAGCAGAACTTCTGCCAAGACTGTCTGCTTTCCCTAAGGAGAGCAGGCCTTGTCTTTTCCACCTCAAGTTGCACAATGTCATCTGAAACCCCTATCAAAAAAATGCTCTGCAGGAAATCTGCAAAAGTAACAGAACTACTATTCTAAAAATGACTCGTTTACAAATAATTCTCATATTAATTTTACAGCCTAACATCCTTTATCAAAGGGGGCATCCACATGCCACTTACAGTGTAAAATTCTTAATTGGGTTATAGACTACAGACCACAGCATAATATTCTACTTACAATTCTAATTCCTTAGACAAGCAAATTTTTCCAATCTTAAAGAGAGCAACAGGGACGGCTGGGAGTTCGTTCAATAGCTCAGTGCTCTGCAAAGATAAGCTTGACAGTGCTCTCATCAGACAGAAAGAGGAAGTGCAAAAATATGCAAACCACATTTTACAGTTACAGTGGGGTAATTCCAGCAGCAAACCTCTGCCTGGATCCAGATGGGATCTTACGGAAGGTGGAATAAGAAAGGGTAGAGAATCGCTACTATGCAGTGAACTATGCTTCAGAAGAGCTGCAGAAACCACCCTTAGCATTCCCTGCAGACAGGCTGAAAAAAAGCACAAAAATCACTGGCCAGCTGATCTTGCAGTTCACCTCTTCAGAGGGGAGAGGAGGAAGTTACAGCCATTTATTAGGCCAAAGTTTTCACTTAAGGCCACCGGAAACAATTTTGTGCAGAATTGGACCAATTCAGTTTATTATAGGATGCAAAGACACCAAAGACTGTGTCTTTAAGAATTTTGTCTTTTGGTAGGTGTTAGTGGTAGATGGAGACTGGGTCTTAGCTACAATAAATCAGTGTTGCCTGGCTTTGGAAGGCAGGTTTGTGTTTGGGTTTTTAAAACTAGAGACGATCCTTAACGAAATCCCAAAAGCCAGTGAAGAAGCTGTATATCCAGATCATAATCTAGTTTTTTTCTTGGTTTTACAGGAGGATTCATCCATTATTATGATGAACTGCTGGAGATGGAATGGTCACCATTAGAAACAAAGAAATTAAAATCCCAGCAACATACTAGTGCATCTGTGTAATATGCTTAACTGGTATGACTTGCATTGCAGGAAGAATGTTGTATTCTCTGACACATCAACATTTCTTTCCCATTATTATAAGATCAGCCTTTTATATTTCATATCTTACCATCTTTAAAAGCCTATAATTACAGAAGCTGATTGAGAAACTATGTTATTTAAAATTAACAGCTGAATGAAATCAATAGAGGCAAAGAGCATTTTTATACAAGAAAATAGCACTGTAGAAAGAAAGAGTCTGTACAATATTTAAATATTGTATATACATAAAATTATATTGTTCATAACTCATCTTAAAGTTTCTCTTGTTTGTAAACCATGGAAAGCAACACACAAAAAAAATCCCAGTATATAGCTTTTAAAGCATTTAGCAGGCAGCAGGAAGCTAAGTGCTAGCAGCACACTTGGTAATTATAGATGGTATCCAGCTGGATACTGTGACTAGCATTCTATATAATCCTTTTTCTTTTCTTTTTTTAAGCTGAATGCAGAACAGATTTCACATTCAACTAGGGAATTCTGCAGGAGACACAGAAAACTCAATGGCAAAATGCAGTAGCATGTAGTAGTGCTGCAGCTCTTCACTGTGGTAAAACTGCAGTCTAAATGCAGAAAGCTTAAGTGCAGGGTTGGAACATGAATGTGTGAAATAATCAATAAAACTTTAATTTCCCAAAAGTCTCAGTAACGGATTTAACTTATTAGAAAGGAAGGTTTAGTTTAACAATTAACATTTCAAAAATGTAATGAATTCCAGCAGGTAATCAGGCAGCTCTGTATAAATGTTCTGAAAGTGTCAGGATTTTAAGGTGATTCTACAGGTTAGTATTAGTCTTCGAATTTGGAGCAGGATTTGGATTTGAGTTTGAAATTGTCAGTTCATGGCAGATAAAGACTGTAAGTTTCAGAAGTTATTTGAATAAAAGAACAAACAAACCAACCAAAACTTTTTCAGTTGCAGTAGAAATTTTCCAAGTGAAAGTGGTTACAAAAGCATTTCCAGAAACTTATTATTTGCAAAAAATAAGATGCTACCATGACCATCACTGTATTTCATGTGTGCTAGAGCTGTCTGCTCATAGACATGTAAAGAATGTTTTATTTAATGCTCTTTGTAGTTTCTTTTTATTGGCTTCTGCCTTTCACTTTACTTGCCATTCAATTCAACCCAGAAATATATTTTAGATTTTGAGTAGCAAACTTACTATACTTTTGATCTGGGTGTTTTCTCTCTTTTAAAATGTTTAAATCTTCCTGAACGGCCATCACCTAACTGTACTTCCAAATCTTAACATGGGGATTAACAAAAGAAATATAATCAACCTGGAGAAGTACTCAATAAACCAGATGGGTCAGAGGTACCTCAACAGTCTGGAGAGATGTGCATACAGAAACCTCATTAAGTTTAATGAATGCAAAGTCCTGAAGCTGGGGAGGAATAACCCCATGCACCAGTACATGCTCTGGGCCAACTGGCTGGGAAGAAGCTTATCAGAAAAAGACTTTGGGGGTCTTGGTAAACACAGTTGAGTGTGAGCCAGCAACACGCCCTTGAAACAAATAATATCAATAGCTTCCTGGGCTGTATTAGGAAGAGCATTGCCAGCAGGTCAAGGAGAGTGATAATCCCTCTTTATTCAACCCTGGTGAGACCACATCTGGAGTTATGGGTGCAGTTTTGTGCTTCACAGTACAAAAGACATGGACACAGTGGACTGAGACCAGAAAAGGGTCATGAAGATAATTAACAGATTGAGTATGTCATGTTGAGAAGAGGCCGAGAGAACTGAAACTGCTGAGACTTGAGAAGGCTCAGGGGATTCCAGGAATGTGTATAAAAGCCTGATAGAAGAAGACAGTAAAATGATGGAAAGAGACTTCTCAGAGGTATCCAGTGAAGGAACAAGAGGCAATGGGCATGCACTGAAACTCGGGAAATTCCTTTTAAACAAAACAAAACAAGGTTTCCAATGGGGTTTGAGGTTTGTCAAACATCGGAATGGGTTGTCCAGAGTTTTGACATCTCCATCTTTGCAGGTGCTGGAAAAAGCATCCTGCTCTAGTTGCTACTATTTAGGGCCGAGTGGTTGGATCAGATTGTCAATGGATGTCCCTTGCAAATGTCCTTTCAAATGGAAACTAATAAGCATAGGTTCAGAAAACTCAAGAGGGAAATAGCTTTGTTCTTAGCAATTTTCCAAAGTACATTGAGGGCAATTCTAATATTTAATCCAAGAGCTTGTTCTGAGAACTATGACAACAAAGGCCTTGTTTTCAAACTGGAGCAAAGTATTAGGCTCCTAAAATACATATAAATCTAATTTTAAGGATTTCTTAAGATTTTTCTTTTCAGTAGGATCTCAGAATTTAAGATTCTCAGCTCCCATTTCTTTAAGTCACTGATTTTCAGCACTTAAAATTTTGAAAGCACAGGGCAAAATTGAAAGAATACCATAGACTATTAATTTGTTCCCATTGCCAGAGGATGGTGCTGTTTAAACAGCTACCTCGCATAGATACACCCCCTACAACAACCACTGAGTTGAGTTTTTCTTGGGAGGAAGAGGAAGAACAAGAACAAGGCAAAAGGATTAGGATTTTATATCTTTTAAACTAATCTTCAGGACTCAATAATAATCATTATTTACTTAATTAAGTTATATCTTTAAGCATGCTTGAATTACTTGGGAACTTTTAGAACCTCTGGAACTTTCTCTCCCAAAACTTTTTAAGTGTCTTTGAAAATCCAACCTTGATCATCAAAGGGCACACACACAACATATCCCACCTTACTGGCTGTTCTCATATAGCCTGCTGAAATTCAAGGTGACTACATGATATATGAAAGTCAAGAAAACAGAAGAGCAGAAGACCAGTCTCACAAACAGGCTGTGGTGGGAAAAACGGGCTGTTAGTAGTTTAAGAAATCAATACCAACTTTGACACTTTTAGAGGTGGCAACATCAATGGCCATGGCTTTGATTTCAGTGTCCCCAAACTGCATAAGTGTTTTGATCTCCCGCCGGTTTGGCACTGCAGCATCAGTTCCCGTGAGATCCAAGCGAAGGGTGCCACACTTCTTCACTCCGGACTCAGTGATGAAGCCGACATTATCTCGTTCCGAGCTATAGATATTGATCACAATTACTAACTGAGAAGGTTTGGCAGGCGTGTAACTGCGTGTCACAGTTTCTCCAAGGGCTACAGATTGGTCAGCTGAGATAAATTTGTCAAAGACATCAGTGCACCAGCGTGTGCCATCTTTGATTAGAAGCTTCTCTGGGGGATGCTTCCCTTCCACAAACCGATTGAGCACACCCACACCGTAGGTGAGAGGTGAACGTCGCACTTTGATCACAGCAGGGTCTAGACCAAAGAGAACAGCTCCTTTGAGGATAGTCAGGCCCACATCCTGAGGAATGATGACTCGACATCTTGAACCAAAAGCGTTCTGGACGGCTTGCTGGAGCAAGGGGGATTCAGCGAAGCCACCCACCAGGAACAAAAACTTGACATTGGTCACTTCTGGCTTATCAAACACATCACCTAAATAGAAACAGAGCTCGTTCAATAGGGAAAAATCCACCATCACAAGGCAAAGCAGGTTAAACTGCTTAAGTCTAAAAGCACTGAATGTCCCATGTGAATGCACCAGATCTGAAACTGCCATATATGTGTCCACACTGCTACTCTCTGCAGGCACCAGCTCCACTTCTGTAGTCTCTTCTATACTCTTGTTCACTGTGAATGGACACTTACCTCAGAGCATACAAAATTTCTGAAGTGGCATTTAAAACACATTATTTATATAGCTTCTACTATTAAAGGGAGACATTCCCTACCGGTCACATTATGGGTGGTAGGGAAACAGACATCTTCTTGCCACTACAATTATCAGTGAGATATTGCCAAACCTAACTGACTCACATACCTTTTATTGCAGTCCAGATAACATTTAAAATTATTATTTCTGACCCCAAAATTTTAATGGCTATAAATACCATCTGCAAAATAGTATCCCCTTACATTTTTACAGATGTTGCTTCTTAGATTAAGCTCACATCCCCTGCTTTCAAGAAAATCATACAATTCTGTTGCAGGCTCACCCTTAGCTCAAATAACTGAGGCAGTGGGATTGAATTATCTGTCACAACCACTGTAATGTTAAGTCTCTCCCTCCCTGCTCACATATAAGCTGTTTCATACCATCTGTCCTACTAAGTTGTAACCTCTGAAACTTACCTAATAATTCATCACATACAGTGAGCAAAGTTAGATAACTATTCCAAACTTTATTCAATTAGTGCTTTGTAATGTGTAGAAAAGCAATACTTGGCTCAGCACATACATTATATCGATATAAATCCAACCTCCCACCAAGAAGACTTTAAGAATAAATTTCCCAATAAGGCTAAGTCACTTTCTGTTACTGCATACATAAATTCAGTGCTGCTTAAGCCATGCCTGGAAGTACTTTTACCTCAATGCATCACTTATTGTTTGTATTTTAGAGATGACAGTGATTTGGACAGTCATGAGCAAATGTGACCTTCCACTGAGAAGGAATGAACTAGAGGTCTTAATAGCAGGAATACTCAAGACTCTAGTTACATATCTGCATTATTTAGCTGTTGCCTGAAACATGAAAAGCAGGATCTGGGTTAGTCGGTGCATTTCAGCTTTCTGAATTTTTGCAGTCCTGTAAATATAGAATAATTGACACTTAGGCAGTATCAGGACTGAATCACATTCAATAACTAGTACTAGAACTAGGCAGGAATATGTATTAAGGTGATGTCCCTTACTTTGATAATTTTCCTGACCATTTTGTAAAGAACCACAAGTTTCACAACTGAATTCCTTGCTCACATCTGATGTGTATTAGTGGGGTGGTTTGACTTTAGTTACAGTTACTGGTTTACAATAGGTAAGGAAAGCTTCAGTTTCAGCTGAGTCAGAAAGTGGAATTAAACACAGATACTTACTGAGGTGCTGAACTATCTGGTCAATGGTAGGTTTGAAAAGAGCATTCATTGCATCTGGGCTCATCCTCAGCATTCCCTGGGATGACCACTTCACAAAGTCCACACTACAAAATAACAGTTAGAAAGGACACTAAAACAGCTAAGCATCACAAGGCACACTGAATAAATAAAGGAATGAGATTACATTTTGCTTGGAAGAAAGTGCCTCACCTTACCCTAGCCCCATACCAACTACAGCAATGTAAGATTTCAAGGCAGAATTGTTATTTTTGCTGGTCTAATTGGTTTTTTTCTTTGCCTGATTGCCTTCTGTAGCATTACCAATGCTCAGTTGCTTTCTGAAACAGCTGGCAGAAAATCCAGTGCTTGCTCATCTGAAACAGCACTGATTCATCCCCAGAAGGGCAACATTTAGATTACAGCAGCAGCAGGCTGAAGCCACTGGAAATACACAAGGAAAACAAGCAAGTATGGAAAGCCTCAGGAGGCAGAAGGGAGTACAGCATTTTTAATGGGGCATAACATTTGTTAAGTGAATACAGGCATTATGTTATTCCACCACTGATACACATCCATATTGCTCAGCAATCTCCTTCCATTTGTGCACATTAACTATCACCTCAGTACTCTTTTGTCCCTGTTCCTTGCAGGGAGGGTTGGACTAGATGACCTTCAAAGGGCCCTTCCAAGACAGATAATTCTATGATTCTATTCTGTTATCCAATTTATTTCATATTATTTGAAGGGAATATTTAGCATTCCCTCTGAGATTCACCATTAAGACTACTAATAAGAAGGAGCTGGTCTTGTGAAGAGGAAAATTTCCAGAGATTTTAAATTATTTCACAACCTCAGTATCACTTAGGAAGTGACTCTGAGCTGGATTCCAAGCCATGTAGACTTACAAGTACATTTACTAATAACTTTAGGAAGAGAGGCAGCAGTTTCAGCCTGTATGCTACATTTAGCATTCACTGGATTAAAAACACACAAAAAGAAGCCAAGTTCCAGGTACTAAATAGCACGTCTTCTGCTCTCAGGTGCAAGCATTCTGCCCCAGATTTGCAGGCTCTCTTGTTCATTCCTTTATGCCACGAGTCTCCAGGTCCACTGTAGTATATAATCTCAATAGATGCAAAATGTCTACTACCACTTTCTCCTCACTTCCTTTTTTGTAGCATGACCTTGTAATGTGGTGTGCCTTTTTAATACCAAAAATCAGGAATTTAAAATCTCTGTAGGGGTGATGTCTTCCTACCTACTGAGAAAATTATCTAACAGGTAAAATGCAAGAAGAAAATAAACCCTGCCATTACTTCAAAAGAATAATAATTTCCCTTTGCAGAGCTCTGTGCAGTAGTACATGTTTTCACCTGTGATCTGATATTGCTAATAACCTGCCCCAAGCTATGAATGTATTTACATATCTCACTCAAGATCGTGGATCTTTTCCAGGGCTCAGACCTCTAAAAATAACATTTCAAGGGAACTTACATTTTAGACGTCAAATTCTGTATTTGATTTGGTGTTCTTAATTAACATGTAAGGGACTCTAAATATATGATCAAATTCAGTAAAGCTATGCTGTGGTGGCCTAACAGAAGTCATAGACAGAAGTCATAACAGAAAGCACTGCCAGAAGACTGCAAGTCAAGCTTCTGCAAGAGACTGATCAGAACTTTTCATTCTGGGAACTGCTTTTCAGGAAATCCCATTTTCTCACCCTTGTATTATAGTTTTACATTATTATCTTTCAGTCTACATTGTACTTAGGATATTTTAATTATTTGTCTTTGCTATCAGTAGTTAATCCTGCATTTCATTTAGGTTCAATGGTCTACTCACTTGCTTTTCCTCAAGGCATGTTCTACACTGTGACCTCGAAACTTCTTGTAATAGTCAATGAAGGAGAAAGGTAGAGTGATGTTGAGTGGATTGGTCCTGTCTGGAGCTGCTGCTCGTTTGCGTGACTCAAACGCTATCATCAGATCCACCCAGGCAGCAGGACGCTTGATTTTAAATTGTTCAATAAAATCTTCTCCAAATATTTTGCACAGGAGCTTTTCAAATTCATAGTCCACGCCTAGAGAACCATATGGCCCACCTGTATTACAAACAAATGAAAGCTTTAATATTAGGAACTGCCTTTTAAGTTTCAGGTTGACCAAATACACATCTGATTGACACTACTAGGATTGTCATGGGAGAAGGTCTACAGAAAGAGGTATCTTTCCTAAATGTTACAGTTGGTCTAATACAGAACATCATCTTACCTTGGACTCACTTTTAGTCCTATACATCTACAGTCACTGTAACACCACCACTATAAAACAGAAACATTTTTATTAGAAGCAAAGGAAACTGCCTCTTTATCCACACACGGGAAGGTGCAGATTGGATGCATATTTAGAAGCAGACAGACGTGATGTACACTGTCCCATTTGCTCTTACTAGGTTGTTTCCTGAGGTAATCTTACAGCCACCGAGACTGAGAAAGCTCAGTGATGAGCCATACAGATGAAGGTTTACTTTGTAAATAGACATAGCAACACTTAACAGGCTGATGTGTTTAACATCTCAGACACAGGACAAAGGCAAAGGGGATCTGTAGTTCAGGAAGGGAATGCAATACAATGAATTTAACTTTAGATCTTTGTTGGGGATCAAACATTCTACATTTTTCCCAGGGGATGGTAGACCCTCCTTGTTACACTGCCTGTGAAATTATTAGAATATATTAAGTCCCTTAAGTCTAAGGAAAATTCTGTTCTGCCGAAAGTAATTTTACAAGGATTCAGTTATAACACTCAGCTATCCATGTCTCCACAGTGCATCTCTGAGTACCTGGACAGAGAAGCAGTACACAGTAACCTCTCAAAGGGCAGGAAGATGATGACTGCACTAGCAGAAATCAAACCAGGATGACAGATGTTCATGGCCTGAATAGAAGTGAGTAACACAGGAGACAGCAGTTTCTTACTCTCCAGTGTGAGGTTTACCATCCAGAAGCATCAGAAGTATGAAGTGATTTACCCATGTCTGATGACCAGCAGTTGGGTTATACTAATTTTGAGTTCTGGTCTTACTTCAGGAAGAACTGTTAGTGAAATGTAGTGAATAACAAAAGCATGCCTTTCCTCCAATGACAAGTCAAAATATCACATAAATAAAGCAAACAGTGGAAGTGACATTACCTGTTGCCTTGTAGAGCTCTTTAAGATGTCCTTCAGGGAGTCTAATCTGATGTACAGTCATATCCACTGTGCCTCCTCCACTGTCAACAACGATGTAACGGTCACCTAGTTTGCCAAAGGAACAGGCATTTGGTATTTACATTAATATTATCAGCAGCATATTGCACAGAAAGCTTCTCAGGGGAATTATCACCACAAGAAGTAATGACCTACAGAAAGCTGTGAATGTCTACATGGAAGACGTTATCTTTGTTAGCAATTATAATGAAATGATTGGTGAAAACCATGAAATTCAGATGTCAAAAGATATTGATTTAGCACAGATGATAGGCAGATTAGTGGAATTGCTGGTGCTACTGGTGTACAATCTGGTGGGCTACCAAATTAATACTATGGCATATTTACAAGGGCTATTCTGATGAAAATAGTCTGGTTGCATTTTAAAATCCAGATTCTTTTATACCATCTCCCTAAAAAAACCTGTTTTGCTAGAATTGAAGTTCAGCCTTAGTAACTAGAAGCAGCACGTGAACTTGTTGGGTTTTTTTCTTTTCCTATTTATAATAGGAACAGCACAGTGAACAGCACATTTGTGCAAAACACATTTGTCTGCAATATAAAACAGTGAGAGCAAAGTTTATTCAAGAAAAAAAGTCTACCTTCCTCCAGTTCAGACCAGATCTCTCCTATGACATTTTCCACCAAAAAGGTACGACTCTGTCGATTACGACGGATGTGTTCCTTAGCTAGGCATTGACAGAGAAAAAATGATTGAGTATAAGAAACCATGAAGAAGTTGTTATCATAAGGTGCAGAAGACAAGTGCAATCAGGCTGACAGATCTGTATGCATCACTTCTTAACAAAAGAAACAAACAAAAATCATTGCATTAGAATTGGGATGATTATAATGCTATTCCTAGAAACAAGGAAAAGTGTTTTTCAGCCACATGTATCTGCCTTGATCCTAAACTGGATCAGAAAAATAGCCTAATATGAAAGTTATAAACAGGTCTGATTTATGCTTTGAGGTTGTTTTTTGTTTGTTTGTTTGTTTGTTTTTTATTCTGGTTTTCAAAGGGCTGCTTGGCACTGGTTAGTCTGGCTCAGGCTGTGTCACTCTGTGTAATGTTCACTCACCTTCACAAGGACTTCTACAAAAAACTACAGAAGAGAGGCATCATATCACATACGAAAATATCATTATTTATGAAAACAGCCACTTGCAAATCACCAAATGAATTTTGCTTCTAATTTCTATAGTACCTATCATAAAAAAAAGAGACCTCCAGCTCCACTTGCATGCATACCCCCCCAATAAGGACCCTGTGATGAAGACAAGTAGTCTCACTGCACTGACTCAGCAGCACCCAGTGAGAGCTGAACTTAGATTTAAAGCAGAACGAGCAGCAGGTTCAAGCAAGGGCTTGACATAGAGCACACAGAAGTCAATGGGAGTCCTTTCATTCATGGCTGTGGGCGGTAAGTGAACACAAGAGCCAGTCTTTAGCTATGCCTCAAGTAAGGTTATCCTGGCTACTAGGAACAGTAAAATTTTTGTTTTGATTTCACAGCAATAATACGGTCCTTGGAATGCTTCTCTCTGTTTATATTTAAAGGGTTTTTCTCCTTAATCTGTTCTCAGCTTGTCTTGGGTCCCTGCCATGCCTTTATGAAATTTTAATTCTAACCTCAAATTAATTCACTCCAAACTTTGTTTTCATTAATTTTGACAGGAAACCTTTCTCATATCAAATAGCTTTTACCATACAAAGTCAATAAGGAGAATGGTAGCCCCCCATGCAAGAAAAAGCCTGCTAGCAGAAGTCCATGATCTGGCAGATTCTGCCCAGCTTCAAAACCTAAACCAGATAAACTTTTTTATTATTTTCCCAAAGGCAAATCCCCGTGTAGCCTGAAAGTGAGTTCTTGTAAAATCGCATGGAACTGGAATGGTTCAGGACATGAACAAGGGGCAGAGAAGGCGAGAGGCCCCTGAAGGGACCATGTCTTGTGCTCTGTGTGGGCTTCCATAACACTGAACACATCTGACAAGTGCTGGCTGGGAGAGGCATGGATCTGGGAAAATGATGCAGTGACTGCCTAACTAAGAAACATACCCTCTGGTAAGTACAGGAATAGCTTTACTGGCTTAATATTCCATTTGCCTGTATTGTTTTTGACCTAGTAAATGTTGTAAAATGCAAATTCTTATGAACAATTCCTTCTGGGATAGACTGGCAAACTACCACCAGCTCAACTGTTACGATTCACACAGATGGGAATCTGTGCATTATGCAGCAATCACATCTTACTGCTCTTTTTTTTTTTCCCCCTTTTTTTTTTTCTTCCTCTTTTTATATTTTTTTCCCCTCTCCTGTTTTCTTCCAATCTCAGGTAGGACAGCAAGCTCAAAATTCTTTAGTGATGAAGGAACTTTTGGCATGTGATTTACACTGTGGTCTAAATTATGTTCCTCATAAGTCAGTCTTCAAACTGATATTAACAGATCCCAGGTAAATAAATCAGAAGTACCATATCTAGTTGTGGTTCTACAAGCAGATAAATTCATTGTTATATTCCAATATTCCCTGAGTGTTGAAAGTAATTACTGATATTTCATAAAGTTTACATCAAAAACCATTAGGGAAAACTCTGGAACACCTCTAACTGCAAATCTCATTGCAGATCCAGGTGTTTAACACTGCTTCAATAACAAAGCAAATCAAACACATAATTATTTCCAACAAATTGATATTTTTATAAAAAAAAATGACCGAACACAAAGTATTCATTTTAATTAAGGCATAAAAATATCTGTGAAAATACTAAAAGACTCCCAGAACATCCCAATAAAGGCAAGGCAATGAAGCTACCTGCATGCTAAAAATTCAAGTATGTGCAAACATCTTTGCTGGACCAATGCCTAAACTAGTCTAAGTACAGTGAACAACAAAACAGTTTATAAAAGCAACCTGATGCTAGTCTGAAACATTTCAAGAGAGCAAAGACAATGAGAAATGGTTAGAAAACAGCGCTCAGGACAAATCAAACTTAGGCATAAGAATCTAAAGAAGTGAGTGATTAGAAGAAGTACCCTGTGTAAATCCAGTTCCAATAGTGTCACTTGGGCTATAACCATTGACAGGTGCCCTACTACTCAGGTCTATCATCTGGTGCAGGCGGAGCTTTCGGCAGTAGATAGAGGCAGCCTCAGGTTCCAGGGCAATGATCAGTTGCTCGGGATTTTCAGGAGATGCCATTCCTGCCTGCGAGAGAGAATCAGTCAGAGAAGTGGGGTGGGAAATACCACAACCTAGCAGACCCTTTTCAGCAAGTGAACAAGACTTTCCCCAGCTCACAGTTTCAGTCAGGGCAGCCCTCATGGTCCAATGCCCAAAGGATCTGCTGCTGGCTGCTAAAGGTCTCAATCTGGGAATCATCCTGCCACAACGTATAGCACAACTTCTAACGGGGACTATGCATGCACTTACCATGCCAAGTGTCTAACTGAGCAGCTGTGAACACAACAGGTGGGGAAAGAAAGTAGTTTTAAAACCTGTGATGAGTGTCCTAAAACCTAAATTCCTAATTAACCCGTGAATCTGCCCAAGAAGAGGGGCCCCAGCTGCCTTTAAGAAATGAAGGAATACCTCTGACCTCTCCTCCCCACAGCAATATTTTAAGCATGCCTTTCTTTATATCCCAGACATACACAGTTCTTGCCAAAATGGACTGCCTGCACTGCATAGCTTACTAGTAATATACAGTATATGTTGCCAGTAATGCATCTTCCGAGTTAAAATCAACACTTTCTATTTTAAAATCCATTGTTTTTAAGCATATTCACTTTTATACTATCTTCAAAATGCTCAATATATTCAAGGACTCAAAATACAATAGGGCAGGTTCCCCAGAACATACTGAGAACAAGCCTAAAAATAAACCCACATCATAAAATCAACATTAGTCATTCTTTCTATTTTCTTTCTGGATTTTTAGCTTCCAGACACATAGGTTTTCAAGAAGCCACAAGTTCTCATGTAACCACATCACTATCAGAGCTGGGCTTAGAGAAAATATCAAAGAGCAGTTGACAAAACTGTCTTTTTATTTCTTTTCTCCTGCCCTTGTATGATTTTCTGTTAAAACAGATAACAATCTCTTTCAACTTTATCTGCCCAAGTTTTTGTTTACCTGCTATTGTTTTTCAGCAAAGTGCCTGTGTACTGATGCATGCTAGCAAACAAATACATGTATGAACATTTTTCTGCTTCCACAGTCAAACTTCCAGCAAACCTTCAACTCAAACAACACGCACTGTGGTGGCTTCAGAGTATCCCTAAAGAAGGCAGACTCACACAATAAGACTGCAAACCTGGACTGGAATTTTGCTTCCCTCATACAGCTACACTGTAGATTCAGAACTGCTGGCTAGTTTACACCTGCAGCCAGAAACTCACAAAGTAAAGCTTCTTCAAAAAGCAATACTGGGGTAACACTTGGAGACAGAAAATAGTCCTTCACAATTACTGACTTGCTCTGTTCTCTCCATCCTAATGAATAAGTAGATTTTTATAGACTATGTATATTTTCATCTTCCTCAAAGTTAATATAAAAAAAGCAAAACAAGAACTAAATTAAACAATAAGAAAGTAAGGGTTAAACTAATCATGATTGCTTATTATTTTAAAAGCACACCTCACGACTGGAATTATGGTTGTTTTACATCCTTTATTGGTGCTGGGCAAAACCTCTTTCAGTTACATTCACTGGACTCAAGAGCATAATCTGAAATCAGTGGAATGGTCTGAGAAGGAGAATACTGTGCAAATACCATGGAATATCAAACCTTGTCAGGTAAATGGCAACACCACTTGGCAACACAACCAGTTTGCACGTACTAGCCACAAGCAGAACTGGTTTGATGTTAGCTCTCTTCAACACTACTTTTTTTTAACTGAACTCTTCTAGACACAAAGCTTAAATTTGTCGCTTTGGAAAAGGCAACATTCAAGAAATTAATTAACACTTGGTCCCTGACAGATATTTATCTAAAGTATTCAAAAAATGTACGGTCTCTACACACAAACTATCCTGGCTCTTTACTGTCTTTGCCTTTGCCAAATTTTTCTAAAAGTTCCATCTGAATCTTTCTTGATGCCACTTTAAGGCCAGCATTTCCAATAAGGGCACAGAGAACAAATAGTTCCCTACTACCTTGCTACAGTTTGCACATATATTGAACCCATTATCATGTCTTCTTAGAGCTCTGAATCTGAGAAGCTAAAAGGTTTTCTTTCTTAATAACCAGCAATGTGGCTTAACTTAGCATTCTCAGTCTGTTCCCTGTACAGGGCATATTTTTGTAGCACTGGAAAAACAATTCTTAGTCTTGTATCTAACCTATGCACTACAAGAGAAAATTACAATTTCGTGAAAAAAAACCAAACAAGTTGTTGCTAAGGATATTTAAATCCAAAGGCTACATCCTGAAGAATTTGCAGCGATAACAAGAACTGACTTGCACACACTGGACTGTACTGGTATTTCCTAACTTGAGGAGGAAAAAAAAAAAAAAAAGATTGCATTAATTGTAATTTGCG
The DNA here is from genome assembly GCA_024611195.1 of Ceyx melanurus. NCBI lineage: Eukaryota > Metazoa > Chordata > Aves > Coraciiformes > Alcedinidae > Ceyx > Ceyx melanurus. Next base: position 101,863 of record JANHGL010007730.1, on the reverse strand, counting down.
GGGGGGGGAATTTTGGTAAATATTCCCAAGGCTGGTTCTGCAAAAAGAAAAGAGTAAACCATTAACATTTGTTTCCTCCCCTCCTCCAGCAGTGGTTTGTACTGTGAACTTTTCACATTGCAGCCTGCACATCAAGAGAGGAAGGCAATGACCTGCAGTGCATAGACTCAGATCCATGTTCTCAGACCCTCCAAATATAGCAGATGTTATTCTTGCTACTTTTTCTCTCTTTATATTATTTTAACATACTCAAAATATCTCCTGAGGAAAACATTAAACAGAAATTACAGTTTTCAGCAGTTCAAAGCACAGCTGATCCTCACAGAATTTCATGAAGAAAATGCAGGGTTTTTTGATTAAAAACTTCCCTTCCCTTGAGTTTGAAGGGTCAGTTACAATGATGAATATGTTATTTCGTATCATAAAAAGGCCATACAAAGAATCTTCTGCAATGAAAGGTACTAGGTATCCAACATATATATTTTACATGTACATATGTATGGATGAATGAATATTGACTCTATCTCTTATCTCGTATATGTAGTACTTCTATTGAGATAATCAGAGATAGATAATACGTTACTATACATATCTACTGAGTGCATCAGAGATAGTACATTACATATATATCTACACAGGACAGTAAGAATGGGGGGAAGGGGAGATGACAAAGAAACACAAACACATACATACTGATAGGGAGGGTTGGAGCAATGAGGTTGCTTTAATGACAAGATGAAAACTTAAGAGGCAGTACTTTTGTCTCGTCACTGCAGCCAAGGACAAAGGGACAGATGGGAGAAAAATATCAAGCGTGCAGAGAAAGAGGAGTGAAAACAGCAGGTGGTCAACACAAAGAAATGGTGCTGCATTCATCAAAAACACTAACTGTAGACATTACATGTGTTCCTTTCTATCTGCCTCACTCCATACTCACCTGATGCTGCCCAAGTACTATTGTAACTCAGAAGACAGATTCACAAGTTTAGAGGCTTGAACAGGACAGATCTAGACAATGTTTCAGCATTCAACATTATCTAGATCATTCTGGCAGTGGGACAGATGCATTGCATTGCATTTGCCTTAGCTTATAGCAGACTTTATAACAGAGCTGTCTCAACTCGAGTCTGCTGAAGAGATTTTTCTTCTTTCTCCTGTTATACTTAGCTGTACAAACCCAATCATCACTTAGCAAATGTACAGAAGGCAGATGGCAATTTTCCCAAGAACACAAATATGGAAAAGCCATCATAGATTTATACAAATTCTTTCAGCACCCGAAAGTTCTTAAAAAATGATTTATTTGCAGGACATTGCTGCATTTATATACATGGAAGACAAAGAACACTATAAAAAAACTACTGTGAAAGACTAACTCACTCTGCTCATATGACCAAGGACTAGGATTTCATGCTTTGAGAATTCCCAGACTTTCCCTCACTTCAATAAAACAGGTTTGTGAGCTGGTGCCAGTGTATTGCTGTTAATTTGCCAAGATCCAGCAACAACAGCAAACCTCGAAGTGCTTCAAAGCCTCATGTTCTGGAGCACAAGTAACTTCACCATCCAGATGCAGGTGAATTCTCATCCTGGCACACTAGCTCTGCTTTTATAGCCAGAAATGTGTCACCAGAGGAGCCACAGCTGACCACTAACACATTCCCCACTCCCTGAACGGCATAAGCTTCCAAGTGTTAGACTAATTCATCATTAGCAAATAGTGAGGTCTGGACTGAAGCTCTGTATAGCTGTCTGAGCACTTCCAGTGAACTAACTGATATTCACTCATTCAATATGCAGAATCATCATTACTATAAATTAGAAGATGCTACTTTTAAAACCCAGCCTCACATGCTACAATGCATAACAAAACAAAAAACAGAGTACAGTTATTTTTTGAAACACCATAATGCACATAGCCTTAAAGACAGCAATACTGCTGAATATTCCATGTAGCTGGAGCCTTTTTAAAAGGCAATGAAAGTCATGAGGTAGGCCTAGATGAAGAAGTCCCATCTCTGAATGACACCATAATTAGAAGCATCAACATTTACACAGCACAGCACAGACAGGCAGAATGCTGTTGCTTTATTTATTACATCATGGTGACCTTGGAAACAATAGTCTATTAGGAAATACACTATCACTGACTTTTTATCAGGGCATGTGGTGATATGACAAAGGGAGATGGTTTTAAACTAGAGAGGGGTAGATTTTGATTAGATATGATGAAGAAGTTCTTTACTATGAAGGCGGTGAGACAATGGAATGGATTGCCTAGAGAAGTTGTGGACACTTCATCCCTGGTGTTTAAGACCAGGCTGGATGACACTCTTGAGCAACCTGGTCTAGTAAGAAGTGTCCCTGCCCATGGCAAGGGAGTCAGAACTAGACAATCTTTAAGGTCCCCTCCAACTCAAGCCGTACTTTGATTCTATGTCAAACCAATCTGAAGCTGTGGGCCAGCCCCTAGCTGGTCCACAGACCAGAAGTGCTACCCTGCTAGGGCAGGAGGGAAAGCAGTTGCTCATGGGACCAAATCAGCACCACACAAGCAGATTTTGAGAAGACCGAAGGCAGAGGGATCTATCTTAATGTTTTTCTGGAATATGGGGGTTTGAAGAGATGGAAACAAAGAACGAGGTGCATTCTACCCCACACTTGTATAGGATTCAGAGGGTTTTTGCACCTGAATGTCACCTTATTATAGGCACAAAAGCCTCAACCTATTAACATGTAGCTGTACCTGAACATTATAAAATCAGCATCTTCCTCATGACAAAAATATGGTGAAAATCTATATTAATCTTAACACTGCCTTTGAAGAAGGACCATAAAGTAAACAAGTAATGGTCACATTACTTATTTGTACTCTTGTACAAACAAGAGTCAGTACACATTAGAATAAATGAAGGTACAAAGGAGCCCTACACAGATTTAGAGTTAATCAGATTAGCACAGGCAGTCTGGTCTCAATTTGTTTCACTAGAACCTAGAGTCAGGGCCAGAGCAAACTGCAGCTGGGTGTACTTCAATGCTACTGCTCACTTAAACTTGTAGAGTGGTCTTAATGCTGCAAGAGAAGCACAGAGGCTACTCTGACCCCTTGACTCCCCTTTAGTCCACAGAGTAGATCAGGCCTGTTCTGTGAACTAGAGAAAATAATGTGACCGAGCCCCATTTTTTTCATATTCAGTAATATTTGCTACATCACTTTCTGGGTGAAATGGAATGGCAATTATTCCAATATATACTCACAGATTTTTTTTTTTTTAATGTATTTTCTCTGTGAAAGAAAAAGCACTGTGTTTACACTCTGAAGTGAAATTTACTTTCTGCTACACTACTAACCTGTGAGATGATCATGGCAAACCCCCTACTCCTTACTAGCTCAGATTATCCAGCTGTAAAACAGGTATACTAGCGCCTTTGTCCTTTATGCATTGAAAGCCACTAAAGGAAAAAAACTCTGTAGACTAAATATAAAGAAACATACTATATTACTTTCATGGCAGTTAAATTCCATATTTCAGAAAGAGAAACAAACTAAGAATGAGGTCTGATTGGATTAATTCTAATGTAATGCTTTGATAAATTTTGTAGCCATCCAAGACCTGATTCAGTCCCACATCACTGCCATAGGCACTGAATTCACAATTAATAAGACATTTCCAGATAAAAAAATGTACCATAAATAGACTAAACAGATAAACATGTACAAGAGAAGAACCACCCTCAATAGACAGTTGGAAAAACAAGGCACAGAGACTAAAAGCCTTGGTTAAAGCTGCGCAGGAACCCGCAATTAGGTGGAAATTCACAACCCCAGAACTCCAGTTCTGTATCCCAGCCAAATGCTACTCTTTGCCAAATGGCAAACTTTAGTTTCTGCATGGGATATGTAGCACATGCAGAAACTGCAGAGCCAGCTCCATCACGGCTCCTTCACAGACCTGCGTCCCTGTTCTGCTTTCACACTTTGCCACCTCCACCAACTGCATTACTTTGATCACTACTGAAGCAATGCTGCAGACCAGATGGGTGTTATGATCCATTCTTCTAGGTAGTAGGAAGCTTTTAAACCTGTTTTACCACTAAAGCCACATTTGTAGGAACCAGAGATAAAATTTAAAAGTTGGATTCCATGAAAGAACTCCGTAAAAATAAGGTGGTCCATTAGGAATGTGGTCCATTAGGAAATGAAGCTCTGTAGGACAACATCATTCAGCCAAAGAAACAGAAACTGTGAATTAATATCAATATTTTTCTATTTTCTAATATATTCATTAAATTGGTAGCAATAGGAAAGCCATGATTGTGAGTTAAGAGCATGAAGAACAGTATTGTGTGACTGAATCAAGGCAAGACAAAACAGCAATGGAAATTAAGTGCCCGGTGAAATTCACACCGTTTAATCAGTTCATTGTGTTAACGGATTCATGATAACACCATCCACTTAGTGCCTTGCTAAGTGAGCTCTTCTCTAATCCTCCTCCTTTTTCACTAGCTAGCACTTTCTCCAGCTCTATGGCATCATACTGGGATGTCAGGAATAAGCGACCAAGATCTAATTACAGAAGCAGAGCATGCCAGGAGAGACGCTGGGCTACATGGGAAAAGGCTCAGCAGCACCATAAAGAGGCACGTTAGGGGGAGCTGGGCAGGGAGTGGGACTGGTGGTTATCACAGAGCTGCATGAAAAGCACAGCACATGCAGTTTTGCCAGATCTTCAGCCTTGAGATTTAAGAAGCCTTCACAATAGGCATTGGGAGATCACTATGCCATCAAATACATTGATGCTCTGCTGTTAGCCTTCAGAGTGATGAAGAGTAGCCCAGTACAGTAATTAATGCTACAGTGGGGTCAGACAGCTCATTCAGCTCAGCCCACTTAGCTGTTCAAGAGACAGATTCCTAAAATTGCTCCACACCCACAAAACAAAGGATTTTCAATGGTACTCAGATTCCTCTAACCACAGCAGGCAGAAAGAAGCTCCTTTCAAAAATGTATCCTCAGAATGTAAGCGCCTAGATGAAAATGGAGACACATACATGCATGTACATAATAGATATACATAAATGAAGACATCTTTCCCACTATTGTTGCCTGTTGAGCTAAAATTAGGTCTGTGACACTGGCTGTCCATCCTATTCTGATCAGGTGACATTGATATATTGCATTTCACAAATAAGAACATAGAGGATAATTATCACAGCTGCAGAATTCCTTCAGTGTCAGCTTCCCCATCTGTATAGTTAAGTGACAGGACAAAGATACTCTCAGTGTTCTGTGAGAGAACTGCTTCGGACACCATAAATGAAATATCAGGCTATGGCAAAATAGTAGTAACTTCATTTTGCAGACAGGGGAAATACAAATTAAGAAACATGAAAAGAAGAAAAGCCATAGGTTTAATGGATGGGGCACAAACCTGTTAGTTAACAGATTGCTGTAGTAGTTTTCATTTCTTCACTTTGCACCAACATAAGTGATTTAGTAACGTGAAAGACAGAAGGATGAACCTCATTGTAAAAATCAGTCTCACAATTTTGGGACTATCCTTAGAACTCTCTCTGAGATCCCAGATATCTTCCCTTCTGCCGTGATGGAGATAGGTAATGTAACTATTTATTTATACATTTTTTCCATGCTTTTCGAATACCAGAGCGTAGGCTTTGCAGTGCTTTTTGAATTCCCAGGGCTTGTCCATACCAGAAGCACGTGCAAAGAAATTAACCCACAGAAAATTCACAGCCTTCCTACAGCATTCATGTAGGCTGAAACTACTGCTGCTCATACTTCAATGGTAGAACTCACAAGCTATGAATTCCTGTGAAGAGAGTTTTAATGTGAAATCCTTTAAACCTGCAGGAGATCAGGATAGATAATAAGATACCTCACCCTTGCACTCATGTAGCTAATTTTGTCAACTTTACCAAACTGGATATAACTTACAGTTAGTAACAACATCCCTCCCCATTTAGGAGTTTGTGCATGCACATATACGTTGAAGGGTCAAGCGTTTTAGATCAGCATTTTATTCATAATTAGACTTAAGTTTTATTGTGGAAAAAACTCTTGGATATCAACATCAAAAAACAAATATATTTAATCCTTGTGTAAACTATTATCGTTAACTCCAACAAAACCACAAGAATCATTTACAGCCCTCTACTACAGCACTTACTTCCCAGCTGTTTCTCAGTGTAAGTATTCATGACTGCTAATGTCCATGAGTAATGGCTACAGAATGAGCTCCCTGAAGGTTATCAACCAAACACTTTTGCACCTCTCAGGTCAAGATGGACATGGAGAAATTGGAGAGGGTTCAAGGAGGGCTGCTAGAGAATGTGTTCTGTAAGAAGAGACTGAGGGAGCTGGGTTTATTTAGTCTGGTAAAGAGGCAGCCAAGGAATAATCTAAAAGCTGCCTGCAGCTATCTGAAGGTCAAAGACAGCAGAACACAACTTTTTTTCAGCCTTGCCAGGAGATGTAACAAGGGACAATGACCACATACTGCAGCTTGTAGAGTTCACACTGGATATTACAAAACCCGCTTTTACCAGGAAGGTGGTGCAGCACTGCAACAGCAGCATGAGTCGTCTCTGTCATTGGAGATCTTTAGAACTTGGCTAAACAAAGCCCCCACTGAGCTAGTGTTGGCAATAACCCTGCTTCAAATGGAAGGTCAGACTAGATGATCTCCTCCAAACCCTTCCAATGAATGCTTCCACAATTCTAAAATGGTGCAGGTATTATACACTGAGAAAGACTCAAACTTCTGGTAGCAATCTTTCCAAACACCAATAACCTACATACTTTTTTCATTGTCTTTGTGAATGCTATGTCAAATCCTTGCCTGTATCCTTGAGAGGGAGCCCATCCTGTCTGACAGAATGACAGCAGCACCAGACTCCCTGTAACAAGCCTGCAGTTATTCAAGGTCTCACAAGTTTCTATATGGAGTTCAATCTCTGCAATTAGAAGTGCCTTGGGATGAAAAGGAAACATTTGTCACTGTACATTTGGTTTTTTTTAATCTGAAAGTTATACTTCTAAAATATGAAAATTTAAAGAGCACAACAGTCCTAAGCAGTCCCTTAGCCTTAAATCTCAGCCTTCAGTCACTTTACTGTTATTCAATATAAGGAAAACAATTACCTTAATGTATCAAGGGTGCACAAGTGGAGTTTACAACACTAATATAATGTGTACAAAAAAGGAAAAAAAAAAAAATCTGCTTTGATCCAGTGTCTTGTCA
>JANHGL010007730.1:42725-94501 GCA_024611195.1 Ceyx melanurus | reverse complement strand
GTGGAGTTTACAACACTAATATAATGTGTACAAAAAAGGAAAAAAAAAAAAATCTGCTTTGATCCAGTGTCTTGTCAAAGAAGGAAATTCAATTCCTAAGTAATTCATTTTCCTGTACTTGGTTGTAGAGAAAAAAATAATCTTGTGCTTAAAAAACATGAGAATACAAATAGCAGGCCTGGACTTGAAAATCAATTATTTTGCTACAAGCTTCTGATATAACATTTTGAAAGTCAATCAGAATAAACTCTGTGAAAAAATCTACTAAAACAAATGCATCGATTTCTAAGCCAACTCAACACCAAGGTTTACAATGGAGTACTGCTGCCATTTTTTGTAGTGGGGAGCGCTTGGACCCTGAATATTCAGGCTGGCACTCCATCAGTCACGTATCTGATCCTGCTACTTGGCAAGCTGGTTTAAACCAAATTAAAATCCATCTGATACTGCATTTCTGTTTACTAAACTATCAGTAAAGCTATTCTTCTGATAAGAAATAAAGCACAGCCTGCTCCCTCCTAACAGCTGTTTATAAGCTATGGCATTATCCATTCTGAAAATCAAGATAAATGTGGCACCTGGAACTGTAACGAGGTGTGACTTTTACCTTTAGCACACTGCATGATGAATTTTGTGAAGCTGTCTTGGCTACTCCCCTCAGAGCTGCTGCATTTCTGTGCTCACTGACAGATGAAACAATTTGTTATAGATGGCTAGGTTGTCTTACCAAGAAAAAAGCCTTTGCTAAGCATAGTTAGACTGCCTCCATTTATTTTTACTGGGGTTGCTGTTACCCAGTTAAGATTGCTTTACCAATGTATTACTATACCTTATATTTTAAACATTATTTTTATCTATTTGTATTTTCAATATGAACTTGGAATTCTTTGGGACTGTGAGCACTGTTTGATTCTATTATTAAAACCCACGCTCATCAAGTCTTCTGGATTTTGTATTATGATTTCCATTTTTTAATTTATAAAACAATAACATTTACTAAATATAGGGTATAATACAAACTTTTGAAACTCTTAAAATGTGTAATGGAAGCCAGAGAAGGAAGGCAGATAATCTCAAGGGCTCCTGAGCTCTATTAAATATTACTTGGGGAAACATGAACTCCTCCTGGGCAGCAGGAGCAATGAGAGTTCAGAGAACAGGAAATGTTGTCAAATCCCTTTATGTGACACTAGGAGAACAACAGAATATTGAAATAATACAGAACTCACTATAAAAATGTTACAAGAATTAAGATTATACTTCTAGTATAATCTTAAACCAAATGCTAAGGTAAATGCAGCTCCTTGCAGAAAACAACCATGGTGATAAAAAAAGGGCTCCTCCCTGTGAAGCCTTCCAAAATGTCACCGTACTCTCACAGTTAGAGGGAGTCCTTTAACTAGCCTGCCTTAGTTCAAAAATCTGAGGAAAATTATTATTTAAAACTGTATTGTGACAGTTCATCCAGGAGAACATCGCTTTACCCCAAAACTAGCAGACATGAAATTCTGAAATCATCACCTTTTTTCTTATGTGACAGGCTACATAAAATCTCCAAAACGCTTGTTTTGCTGTGCCACTGACCTTTCATTGCTCCAAAAGGTACATACATATTGGGAATACAAAGAAATCCAAAATATCATTACTAAAAATGACTCGTATATTGCTGAATGATCGCATGCTAATGGATGTTTGTTGACAGGTTGATAGCAAATGGGACCACAGTGGCATTGAGACCATATTTCCATCAGGGTGATGTTGCTGCAACTCACTCCCAAGTGACCATGGCCACAGATCATATTTGTGCAGTCAGTGAAAGCTTAGCTCCAATGGCATTACTAAGAAATTTTTGGTGCATCACATTATATCCCCCAAGGTTCAGGAGGACATTAGTTGCAAGTTTTATGAGTAGCGTGCATAAGAAAAATGAAGCCATTAAATTCTCATAAGCTTTTCAATTTTTCATGTTATATTATTCTAGAAATGCTTTTTTGTACCCCAGGCGTGCACCAGTTACCACAACAGCAAAGCCTCTCTTCCTATTTAAGTCTCCTTCTACAGACTCAGGCTCACTCCTCCCCTTTTTGTCCAAACATCCTTATTATAGGTCCTTGTGGCTCAGGCTGATTTTATTAATGACTGAGGGCTATTTTGCTGAGAAAAGCATATGCTTGTAATTGTCTGTTAGCTGCATCTTATTTTGTACTTTGGGCTTTCTGATTTTGCCTTAATATTTCTCACTATAGTTCCACTTTCAGCTTGTATTTCTTTTCTCTGTCTCTGCAATTGAATATTGGCATCTAAGATATCTTCTAGACCAATCTACTATACTACTTCCTTGTCCTTTCTATGAACTTACCACAAACAATCCTAGTTTTAGACAATGTCCACATGATTTATATTTGTTTGTGGTTATCTATCACTCCCACCACTCCTCTCAATTGTAGTTTGAAGACTTCAGAGTGTAATTTTCTTCCCTTGGCTAGAACACCCCACCTAGCACAGTCTTTCTGCCAGGAAAAGGGAAGATTCTAATATTGTTGCCATTTCTGTTGGTTCCAGTGCACCTTCAGGCAATTTCTAAGATCCTGAGAAACATGTTCCATAGCTTTGTAAGTCAGGGACAGATCCATCTACCTACTCTTACCGATTTTACTTAGAAAAATAAAAAGAAAACCTCCAGATACTCTAATTTGTGCCATGGAAGCAGACAAACAGAAATGTACAGAAATGGATTAGCAGATGGTTTTGTCAGCTGCATCAGCTTTCACGTGAACCTGTCTGGTAATTAAAATGTGGAAACCAAGATCAGTTAGAACACATTTCCCACTGTGCAAGTTCCAACGCTTTCATCACTGCTCAACTAGTTATCCTTTCCTAATTAAACAAAGCTAAAAGATTCAGAATCCTCTCTAACATATCGCTTAATAAACATTTTAATCCTTATGACTAAAAATTATCTTAATACAGCAAAAGTGAAATAATGGACTCAAGAGAACCCCAGAAGCTACAAATAAGCAGGATGGTTGATGCATTAATGCACTTCTGCCTCATCTGCCTCCACTAACAAGAACTGTTTCAAAGAAATCAGCTTTCCAGTGCTGTGTAAACCTGGGCATCATTGCCTTTTTATGTAGTTCATAGCAGAAGTCTCTTACGCTGTGCCTAGACAAGTAAACATCAGTTGTATGGGTTTTATGTACCAAAGAAAATACTTACAAAGGAATAAGTGCAGTTCAGCATCACAGGTAACAATGTGATTAAGTCTTTCTAGTCATCTTTTTTAAAATCAAATGTACTTCACATATTTTTATTAGCTAGGAATTTTATGTGCCATGACATTATTCTTTCACCAAATTTGTTTGCTTTTCTGCAAAGATTTCTACAGAGCAGGCTAATATTAATCAATGTAATGTAATGTAACCCTGGAACACAATGTGTTAAAAAAATTGTCATTGTGTGTATTCCATGACGAAACATATGTGAAAACATTAATAATTATTCAGCTGGTTAAACAGTAAGAGCTGTTTTATGAAAGCCCCTGGAATTCCAGGCTCACTGGACCTAGACTGCCTCTCTGTTTATTTATATGTGTTTATCGTGCAAATGACTTTGTTATTTGTAATTGAAAGATAAATCTACTTCAGAGGTCTAGAACTTAATTTCAAAATCAAAAGTTCATATTAAAAAGAAAAGAACTCTGAATATCTCTAAGCAGACCAGCTGACTAGCATTTGTAAACATACAGAAATATTTTGGGCACATTTACAAAAATGCACTATCCTTGCCTTTCCTTTGCTCTGCCTTGAATGCATTTGATAAGCCATGTTCTTCTCACACTACAAACTCATCCTGAAAACCTTATTCCCATTGGCATGTTCAAGGAATTCCAGCCTGCTGATGCTGCTCTGCACTTACTGTGCCCAAAGAATGTGTATTGAAAGGCGAGCTGGAAGAATGTCTTTATTAAAAAGAAACACTCGTGCCAAGAATATTGGATCCTGTGTTCACCTAATAAACAATCTATGAAACCTGAATTTCATGCAGATAAGGGATTCAAAGTGCCATTCACACTAATGGATTATGGCAGCAAAGTGCTGCTAAGACTGAACCATTTATTCAGGCCTACCTATATTCGATGGTTTTCTACATAAAAAGGCCTGCAATACTTTTCAAGTTTCATCTTTCAATAAGTGAACACACTTCCCCTCCCACCATCATCAGTAATACAAGACTAACAAAATACTGTATTGCCTTGTGCCAGCAGGACCTCAGGTGACACAGAAGTGGGATCCTGGTGCTGTGTCCATGTTCACAGGCCATTCTGATGAGGCTGCAAGTGCCAGTCCATGTTCAGGAGCAGGCAGTGGTTTGCCTCCACAACTAAGCCATCTTTTCACATGGAGGTCTACACTTCAGGCACAGTGCAGGTAGCTGCATTTAGCTGCTTCTACAAGGACAAGAATAAGGGCAAGTCCCACGTACATGAATAGATTGGAGTCCTCCCACATGTTGCCCAACCGGACCACACTCCAAGGTCTCAAAAAAAAGGAAATATATCAGCAATTTGAATTTATTACTCACAATGCGAGTTCTTCATGAGAATGGGATTCCTTCTAATACTGGGAAATACAGCACTTCTGACAGAAGTACACCAAAGCAAAGAATTTGAAACAGAATAACTAGGACACAGAAACAAGAAAAGTTAATACTATTTATGATGCCCTGTATTTAACTGCTGGGGACAATGGCAAATCTGACTAATGCATCCTCATAGTTACATTCAGGATGTAACAAACACAGATGCAACACACACTAATCCCAGCAGACATGTTTGGGAAAGGAAATTTAAAACAAAGTGTGTCCTACAGAGATGACACTCTTGCCACAGCCTCCAAGTGTAACCAGACCTCAACAAGTGTCACACATCTTTAGAACTATCTTTGGACACACAGAAATTAAGGATGAGGGACAGGAAGAAGAAGCTGAAAACTGTTATTCAGAAATAAAGCAATTTTGATTCAGCAAAGCGAAGCTGTAAAGACATGCAGCTGACCAGACTTAGTTTCTCAGGAGTCCCCAGAGAGCAAGACAAAGGAGTATAAACAAATACCTGCTTCAAAGAGGTACACTTTTTTTATATTCAAGTATGAAAAGAGTTGAAGATATAAAAAGCACAATATATGAATACAGATGGAGCAGGCAGAGTAACAATAAAAAGCAATGAGGAGCAGTTTTCACACATCAGTAGGTTCATCACAGTGAAGTTTTTGTAGGCAAGAAAAATTCAGCATTTTAGAGCAGGTTTCAGAGAAGGAAAATGAATTGGTATTACAGATGTTCATATGCAGGACATGCAGCTTATGTCTGAGATGACACAGATGAAGGAGCCAAATGGAAGCTGATTCACTGTCATTTGTGAGGCTACAAAACCCTTTCCCAGCCATATTCTGGAGATACAAAACAGGCCAGATTACAGTTGCCAAAACCAAGGAAGCAAAGTTGCACTAGCCAAGACACAAAATACATGACAACTCTGAGGAAAGCTCAGCAGTACAGACAGGAACACTTGTCATGCTGACAGAATTAGCAGGATTTTGATAAGCTGGATGAAAAGAGAGAGGAAAAGCTGCGAGCTGAAGGGAACACCCATATTACTCATTCAAATGGAAAGCAGCACAGCAGCTGGAAGGGGGTGTTGCAGAAACCCTTGTTTAGATGAAGAGTTCCAGGTTAGCAATATTTTGTTTAAGGCAAGACAGAAATGAGGGGATGTCAGAGAGGCACTGAAATCGATGGCTGTAACAAAGCTGATGGATGTTGAGTGCAGAAGCAGATTTTCAGCAGTTCTCACTTGACTTTACTAATTCCCTGCAATATTTAGCTTTGACTACACAGCTACTTAACCACTCCAGAAAGTCTGAGCTTCACACTGTGAACCAAAGACTGAAGCTGTTAGTATTTTTGTTCTCTTGGAGCTATCTCACTTGCCACAAATGACTCAAGCAGATTTCAACAGTTCATTAATGGTTCCCTTAGTTAACTCTCAGCTTAGAGGGCTGTGTTTCATTGTGTTGCCAGTAACAAAGTTTCTAGCACTGCCTTTCCACACTTTACTGGATGCCCTGATTCCACTAAGACAAGAAGCTCTCATTTTCAAGATGTTCCAATATCTGGTAACAAGAGCTGCAATTTCTGATGCATCTGTACATACTGGTTTGAGGAATGTGTAATCCAGTAACAGAAATCTGAAAAACTGAATGGCAATGCAGAATCCTCAGTTTTCTGCACTTCTTTCTTCATCCCTATTACTTAAAAAAAAATAAAAATAAAAAAAAAATCAACTGTGTGTCAAGTATATATCAAATATTTTCCTGAACTCATGTTTTCCTGCAATTGATCACACACTCAGAGTTAAAAGCCTTGTCAGTCCTTACTGTTTATCAAGCTTGCCAATAAAATTACACAATCACAGACAAAACCACAGACACAGACACTAATTAACAACATTCCACTGTGCCACAAATGAGAAATGCCAAGAGATCTACCTTACCCTGACCTGCTCCTTACACAGCTCCCAGTTCATGAGCACACATGCACACAGACAGCAGGCAGACAACAATATACAAAGATAATGAATGGGTCTCTAGTGTTTCAGATTTACCTACAACCGTGTCCTTCCATCAGAACTTTAAGAGTGTTTTGCTTCTGGCACTAGCATTAGCAATCCCACAAAAAAGACTGTTAAGAAAAATGTTGCTCAACATTAGAGATAGTTAGAAACAGAGTTAGAAAAATCTGGGTGCTTCCCAGGAGCACTCTGCAAATTACTCATGAACTACTACATATTGTACAAACTGTGCATCACACAGTTGCTGCCAATGAATTATGCAAGCCACTGACTGAAAATAAAATTAAAAAATAAAGAAAACAAGAAAATTAATAACCTCATGAAAAGAAGAATGTGTACATCTCGTGTATTAAAGACACAAACTGAAATTGAAATAAAGAACATGCATACGTAAAGTGAAAATGGGAAGGGTTGGGGGGAAAGAGTTAAATGCAGATAAATCTGTTACTGGTGAGAATAACATTTGAATTTAATTTTATATCCAGTCTATCTGGTTCACAGTCCTTTAGTTCCTACTGTGGGAAAATGGGAAATTGAAAAAAAAAAATCCCACTGAGGAGTCTCTTTGCTTTCCTTTTTTTTTTTTTTTTTAACTTTACTTTAAAAGCCTGTGATGACCTAAAGAAAATAACAAAACAAAATTGTGTCCAGCTTTCCCTTGGGTCTCAAAACTGCATCTGCTCCATGTGCATTGAATTCAACAGAAATACAATGTACAAGATTACTAAAACATGTCTGCAGTGAAGGACATCAATACATAAAAGTAAGTATAAAGAAAAAGGCATTTAAAAAGTGAGTATTTATGACTTTATTGCTTGGTAGAGTTATTCTGTTTCTACTCTGACTCTTTTCTAGACCTTTTTTATGCAATTCATACTAAAGCTCATTGATTAGCATTTAACATATCAACTAGAGCTTTAAAGGGGCATTTCTATCTTCAGGCTGTAATCTTACCTTGTAGGCAGCTTGTCTCATAAACTGCTTTGCAGGCTGCTTCCAAATAGCAGGCACTGTTATGACCCATCTTACTTCAGTGTTTTCAAAATCTGAGCCTCCTTGGTCACTGAGCTCCTAAGGGGAAAATAGAGGTGAATTTAAAATGATGGGTGTCAACTTTATAAGTAAACATTCTTTTCTGATGGTTCTAGTAACTTTCCTTTTTTTTTTTCCTATTACACCTATGCTACAAATCAAAATTATTGCCAACCTGTCAAGAATGCCTTACTGTGCCAAAAGCTGGGATTAGGGTTGATGCCTTCTCAAGGAGGTCTATAGAAAAGTTTACTGCTTAAGATGAAGGTTTTTTAAGAAGAAGAATTTTTCCAGAAGCAGCTCATGGACTGTGGAATATTATAGAATGTGAATGTACATTCTTCATCACAGTGTGGGATTTGTTAGCCTGAAGAATTCACACTTGCATCTTGATTAATACACAGAAAAACATTAAGGTATCACTGATGAGCAGATGAGCAATGCTTTACCATATGGATTTTTCAATGACTTCTTTATACACCACTTACCTTTAAATAATAATTTTTAGAACTCGGTTAACAAGGGGAAGTTACAGCTAAATCCTTAAAAAAAAAGACTGATATGATAGCTCCTTGGAAATTTTGCTTTAAGCAAACATTCAAGACTAGTTTAGCTCTTTTATTGTACATTTCCCACCACCCCCCCGCCAAAAAAAAAAAAAAAAAGAGGTAAGTCTGTATTGCAATCGCAAATTAGGTGATATACTGACATGTTTTGGGAAAAGTTCCAAGTAAAATGTCATTACCATATGTCCTATCTAAATCTCCATCCAAACAGGGAAAGTTTCAGAAAGGTGAACAACAGGCCTTTAGAATATAAAAAGGCAAGGTTTCTGCATGTGCTGTGCCAAGGTGTTGTGTTTGTTTAGCTATGCTGCAGTTCAAAAATCCATACTAGAAAAGTAGTACCTTTATACTGCACAGAGCACTAGGAACAGATAGATCACAGTCCAAAATAACCATTAATTTACATTATTTGTCTAATTAGTTTCAGCATGCACTCACAAATCACAGGGATTTATTTATTAGCATCAAGAAAGGATGTAGCCCTGAACAGGCAGGACAGCAAATATATGGGCTGGTACCCAACAGCATTTATATTCACTAAGAATATCCACTATCTACCCTCAAATCCAGTTAATTAAGTCTTTAACAAGATGAGGAATTTGCGTTCAATAGAATCATAGAATGGCTTGAGTTGGAAGGGACCTTAAGGATCATCTCGTTCCAACTGCCCTGCCATGGGCAGGACACCCCCCACTAGAGCAGGTTGTTCAGAGTTGTAACAGTAGGATTGTTTCTCTGTAGTCATGAAGTGTAGGCTGAAATCTCGAAAGAGAATAATTTAAACCCATTCCAAAAAGTAGGTTACTTGCTAACAAGGCTATTTTAAACAATGCCTGCTAAGGTGAATATTCTGATTTAACCCAGCAACTACTATGATAACATAGATATTAGAGTAGTGCTTTTAAAGCCAGTATGTACTTAACTCTCATTTGACTGTTCACTTGACATTTTACATGTCAAAAATGTTCAATGGGGACATGTATGTCACAGGAAAATAAAAAAAAACAAAACAAAACAAAACAAAACAAAACAAGCCAATCTTGTGACCCAGGAAGGATATTAAAAGACATGAGCATTACATTTCAAATGAGAAATGGAAAATAAAATGAATTTTACCTATAAACACCAGGCACAGTAGAGGGGAAAAAAAAAAGTAGAAGAAAAAAAGGCAACATACATGGAGGCAATTCATCAGAACACAATAGAAATTTACAAATTAAGCACAACAGATGTCTGTTTTTCTGATTCTGCCTAATGCTTGCTAGATTTTCTGTGTAAATGTGCATTCAGAATCAAGGCAACTGCATAATGCAGATGACACCAAGTTGGGTGGGGTTGATGACCTGCTTGAAGGTAGGTGGCTCTACAGGGGGATCTGGACAGACTGAATCTATGGGCTGAAGCCAAATGTATGAGGTTCAATAAGGCAAACTGCCAGGTGCTGCTGCACTTGGGTCACAACAAAGCCACATAACACTACAAGCTCAGGGAAGAGTGGTTGGAAAGCTGCCTGGCAGAAAATGACCTGGGGGTCCTAACTGACAGCCAGCTGAGTATAAGCCAGCAGGGTGCCCAGGTGGCCAAGAAGGCCAACAGCATCCCAGATCATTAACAGAAATAGTGCGTCCAGAAGGACTAGGGAAGTTATTTTCCACATGTACTCAGCACTGGTGAAGCTGTACCCCAAATACTGCGTTGAGTTTTGGGCCACTCACTACAAGAAAGACATTAAGATGCTGGAACGTGTCCAGAGAAGAGCAACAGAATGGTGAAGGGTCTAGAGCACAAGTTTTGTGAGGAGTGGCTGAGGGAGTTGGGGTTGTTTAGTCTGGAGAAAAGAAGGCTCTGGGGACACCTTCTCAGTCTCTACAGCTACCTGAGAGGAGGTCGGAGCCAGGTAACTTCAGTCTCTACTCCCAAGTAGCAAGCAATAGCACAAGACAAAACATCCTCAAGTTGCACCAGGGGAGATTTAGGTTGGATATTAGGAAAAATTTTTTCCTAAATTTTTTCCTAAGGGGTTGTTAAGTTCTAGAACATGCTGCCCAGGGCAGTGGTGGAGACATCATCCCTGGAAGTATTTAAAAGACATGTAGATGTGGTGTTGAGGGATGAGGTTTACTGGTAGACTCAGCAGTGTTAGGTTTATCATAGAATCATAGAATGATAGGGGTTGGAAATTACCTCTAGAGATACATTGAGTCCAACCCCCTGCCAAAGTAGGATGACCCAGGGCATGTCACCCAGGAACACATCCAGAAGGGTTTTAAAAGCCTCTAGAGGAGACTCCTCAACACCGTGGCCTATTCCAGGCTCCATCACTCTCACAGTAAAGAAGATCCTCCTCATGTTGAGGTGAAACCTTCTATGCTCAAGTTCCATTGTTCCTTGTCCTATCACAGCGTACCACTGAAAGAAAGATTGGCTCCTTTCACTTGGCACTCATCCTTCAGATATTTGTAGACATTAATAAGATCACCTCTCAGTCTTCGCAAGACTAAACAGCCTCAGTTCCCTCAGTCTTTCTTCATAGGGGAGATGCTCAAGTCCCTATGGAGTTTATGAGTTTATGGTTGGTAATTATCTTAAAAGTCTTTTCCAACCTAAATTATTCTATGATTCTATCTCAGAGCACAACAACATGTAATTCACCCCTGCAAAAGGTCAGCACAAGGTCAAATTGAGGCTCTTCAGCACACACACTACAGTTTAACAGTATGAAACAGAATACTGGAGTGCTATGCAAAGGTACCTGTGCTGGTTTGGGTAATAGAGGCTATATATGTGTATCTCTGCAGAATTCAACAGGTTAATATACTGAACCTCTCAGTGCAATCAAGTGGCCTGTACAGATAATTGCACTGACATAATTACACTATTTCCATCAGGTTAGCCAGCTTGTACACCTCAGCAGGTCATCTTCATACAGACTTACAGTAAGATTCAAGTCGCCAATTTACAAGTGAGCTTTTAATAACCTTTCTATTATAAAATAAATCCAGCTCATCCGTCCTTGCTTTGCTTAATCAGTGAAGACAGATCCAAGCCAGGACAGAAGACAACAGTAGGTGGCCATCACAGTGCCAGCTCTTCAGCATGAGAGAAAACCTTGTGCAAACACAGAATAGTCCATCATCTCAGCAGCAGAAGTGCAGGGAATGAAGACAGGATCCAGTCTCAAATGCAATTCCTGAGCCTCAGCTCTTGCATTTCAAAATTTGCTTTTCAAATCAAACAAAACAATGAAAAAAAGCAGTAGAAAATATTAAAGCCAATAAGAGGATATTCAGAAATCTGCATCACAGGAATACACTTACTATTAGTGAATCAAGCTTCCCATTTAGGGGGAAATCACTTCAGGCTATTGTGAGCTCTCCAGAGTCCACAGACTGCCTACAGTTTACAGCTGCCTTGCTTTGTTTACATCAAATACTACCTATGTCAAAGCTTGGCAAGGTTAGAAGTGTTAAGCTTGCATTCATATCAATTATAAATACACACACACATACACAAAAAGGAAGCATTACCCTACCTTTAGTGCCTGTTCCTTAAAGAATTGCAGAGCATAAGCAAATATCTCAAGTGCTTTGACTTTCTTGCCATTTGCAGCTGTCAGGTCTGTCTCCATGGTAAGATTCTATACAAATGAAAAAAACCTGGAAGTTATTAAAAGGAAAAAGTAAACATGAAATTAATTCCTACTGCTTGAGGTAAAGGAACTCTTCATTATCCACCTGGTTAGGAAAAAGTGACAAAATTCTTCTGAACTGGAACTAACTCATCACTTGAATTTCCTGGATCATGACATTTGCTTCTTATTTTAGAATTTGTTTTTAAATACCTACTATGTCTACAGACAACTGCAGGCAGAAAGAGAAATGTGGACTAGATATTAAATAATTACAATAAATACATGTGCAATTACTTGCTACAAAGCTGCATATGCAAGACATTTAAATCAAGTTAAGAGTTAAAAGCATAGATTTCTGGCTACCCACCAAGACATGAAACCAGAAAACACCTCAATACAGAAGGTACTGGCCAAGTCCCAAAACTCTAGAATGGATTAATGACAAAAATATAATCAGTAGGAATAATGCCAAATTAACAACATGATATACACTTGCAGTTTTGACAACAAACTGGGTATATTTCCTGCTCTGCACCAGAGTTCACTATGGCTCTTACTTTCCTTTTATACTTTCTGAGTCAATTTATAGAACAAGCCAACCTCATGAAGACTCCCTAGACAGCTATGAATTTCACCCAGGAAAATCAGGAAATGAAGATGGAGGCAAAGCAGATATTGAACTTCTAAGATCTAGAAAGAAGGCTGGCAAGATATACTTGCCAAATGCAGCGAGAAGCAAAATGAATCATAATGTTAACTGAAGAGAAATTTACTTTATTTACTCTCCAAACTTAGAAATAGAGCTGGTTCACATCTCATTGACAAACTTTAGACAAAAAAATCTCATAATATCCACAGGAAAATAATTTGAGTAGTAAATGCACAATTATGTGAGAGAAATGGTTATTACTTACACCAGTGGTATGTAGCTTCATCTTGAACTTTTCAAAATACAGCCAGTGCTTTGATTCAGTGGGATCCAAATCATGATAGAAATCTCTTGCTGCATAGCCAAAGCTATGAAACTTTTTCTCTGGTGTTAGGAGGATAGTGGTTGGTGTCTTTTGATTGGACACGCCTGGATCTCCACCTTCCCATCGTCTGTCCAACAAGTGAAAGAGCTTCAGTAAGTGATATTAATGTTTAGAGCAACAGAAAAAAGTGTATCAAGAGGAAAAAAAGAGTGTGGTGACAGATTGCACAGACTGCTTTCCCCTCCAAATATACCAATTTCAATCCTTGTAATATCAAAATCAAGTCTTTTTATTCACAGCAGGAAGATAGGAATGTAATTTTCATTTCAGATAATTCAATTCAGTTAAGTTGTATAATATCTAAGGATGTAATAATACTCTTTTTTGTAAGAATACAAGTTCCCCAAAGTCACACACTATTAAGAAGGAAACAGTTTTGTACTTAAATTTTCAAAATAATTGCATGCATGGAATAAATATTGTACAGAAAAATAATTATACAAATTGAGTAATTACCCAAGAACAGTACTAGTGAAAACACAAATCTTCAAAATGAGCAGTCTATCCAGTTGTTTTATGCTTAATTGTAAGGGGTATTTTGCCTATTTTGAATTAGGGACCTGTTTAAGGCCACCACTGTGGAGAAGTTGGTTAAATCCCTGTTCCTGTCACAGAATGCTCACTGAAACAAGACAAGCCAGTTCAAGCAACACTGGATCATGTGCTTCATTTTGTGGACATCTGAAACTCTTAAGACTTGTCTGAAAGTGTTCAGCTCTCTGCATTGCATTCTCAATTCACCTGAAGCCAATGGATTTTGTGTTTTAATTGTCAAAAATGCTGTAAAGGATTTACTCTGTCAAAAAATAAAGCAGACTCCCCCAACCCCCAGTATCTTACAGGCATCAAAACATCCATTAAAACAGTGAACAAAACTATTCTTTCTTAGCAAGAATGTGAAGATATCTTCAGGAAAACCCCAAAAGCACAAAAGTTTTAAGGCAAAAACAATCCAAAGACTGTTTCACAGAATGGGCAAGGAAATTAGTAAGAGCATTAAATATGGGAAGACCCAGCATTAAGAACTGGGGGGTGGGCATGTGGGATGTCAAGGTCAGATGGTGGAAAGTTGTACCAGACACCTGTGAGTGTTCTTGCCTTCCCCTCACTTCTCCATCACAGAAAAAAAGCCCAACAGAAGAAGAAACCTGCATTACTATTCCTTCTTGCCTCATGTACAAGTACTTTCAGCATGGGAAACAAAACACCAGAAAATATTTTCTTAAAAAAGGCATGAGAGGAAAATCTGCTTTAGGCTATCAGAAAGAATCATAATGCAGCTCAAACAGGAGCCAAGATCACACAGGCAACTGCATTCATTAATAAACCACATGTGGCTTGTTTTTTTCTAAAGATAGCAAAATATGCTTTCATAATATACTCCTGCCAAAGTCCTTGTTGTGAAGCACAAAAAGGTTGCCTTGTTCTGTGGTATTTGTTTATGTGACATAGGAAGATTATGTAGGGGGAAAGAAAAAAATAAAAATTTTCCATTTTGCTCTCAAACAGTTGAGTCAATTGAAAAATAATTGCCCTTCAGACCAAGGCAGATAACTGACATGGAAAACTGCGATCTAAGGGGCTAATACTTGGCACAGTAACAAGGAACAGGATCTTCTAAAGTGCTGGAAACCTGTCAGACCATTCACTTAGACCAAACAGAGCAAAATCTGCCCTTTTTTCCATCAGCAGGGGCAGGGAATCTCACATCTATGAGCTTCAGCGTAGAGGGCAACTCCACTGCTCTGAAAGGAGAAACAGCAAGATTTCCACCTTCATTCACTCAGAATAGCTTTCCTAAAACTCCCTAGACCTGCTGCTCAGCCTCTGAGCTATTATCAGCTGGCAAGGGTTCTGCTCCAGGTCATTTCTTCTAACCTGTTGCTAGACATATGTGGTCAACTCTAAAATCTTTGAGTAGGTGTTACAGCAAACATATGGTTCCAATGTGACTAAGCTGGGATGCCACAGCCCATGAACAGAAAACACTGGCTATTTCACCAGATTGTTAAATCCCACACACCCGCTGCAAGCAGAGAGGAGACAGACTGCTATCATTTTTGCCTGGAATCATTAATGATTCATTCTGAGTCACTGGTGGGAAATTCCATAAATAGGACACAGCCAATAACAATACTGCTTTATTTTTCATTTCAGCTAGGCACATTTTCTCTTTCTGGAATAACTACACTTAAGGTGCAGTTTAAATGAAGACTAATTGATGCTCAGTGGTATCGGCTGAAATGTTCAAAGCCACCTAGAGAATTGGATGTTCACTTCCTGATGATAAGTTTCTGATGGAAACTAGAGATGATAATTGCTCAGCATGTTCTAAAGTTCTCAGCCTGTATTACTGTTCAGGCACAGAAAAAGCAATAAGGAAACAGAAAGTCAAGACTTACTTTACCATTTGCAATCACAGATTTAAAGATATTCCAGTGTGACATCTTTTCTAGAGATAATCAGCTGCAAAGGCACATTCATAGGAACTCTGGACTGTGACAATCTTTTCAGGTGGAGCCCTAGCCTCACTCCAGTTATTGGAGGCTTCTAGTTAGTAGAGATAGGATTTCAACACCTTCATTTGCAGTTTTCTTTCACAGTCCCAATACAGGCAAAATAATGGTAATAATAATCTTGGGGAAAAAGTATGGAAATGTCTATTAAGAGCATGGACTAATAGAAGCCAACTGTACTTTAAATGCATGTGGGAGAATACTTTCTTAAAGCAAGAGAAGAGATAAACTATTCAAGCAGAACTCAAGGGGTTTTTTGTTGTTGTTGGGGGTTTTTTTGTTTGTTTTTTTTTAGGTTTTTGCCTAAATGCAGACATACAGGACCAGTTCCTAGGTTGATATGGAGTAGCCCAACAGAGCAGCAGAGACCCATTTAGAGCCACAGAGGTTCTGACCGTATATTACAAGTGAAAACAGACAAGAGGCAAGTTAGTGTGGGAAGGATCAGAAGGTTATACTAAGGTTAGAGAACTGCTCTTCCTTACACACGAATCTGGCTAACAGGCAGAGCAAAGAGCAATCTGTGCAGAGTGGTGAGAATTTGATCTGGAGCTGCAGCACAAAAGTCAAGGCAACAAAGCAGTGGGGTCATCAAAATGCAGGTGAATGCTGCTAGGGGTGTGTATGCAGAAGAAAGGCAAGCACGTGTTTTCCAAGAATTACAGTCAAACAGAGAAGAAGACAAAAAGGGAAAACCTGAAGGTTGAAGTTACACTGACAAAAGATCACATTCTCCCTCCTTTCAAAGACTTGGCTGCAATTTGTTTCATAACCACTTGAGTTTTTCCATTTGTTTTTCTCCATTTGTAAAATTCACACATTGTTTGTTGCTATTTCACCAGGAGCCAAAAACATTTGTAATTTCATGTAAGTGTATATAAATCACTAGGAGTTTTTTCAAAACTGTATGAGACTTCCTGTATACCCTTCAGAGGAAACATCATTAACTTGTCCTGCAGCACCAAACTGTCCTTCACTACAACTCTGCCACTACCCTGCCTGCTCAAGTGCCTGCTGGACTCAGGACCAGGCTGTTCATCTGCATTTACTCAGCCTCGAGGTATGCAGGAAATTGCACTCACTGTAACATACACATCTGCAATCAAAGTGAAGTAATTCATTGATTACCCAGAAACACACCCAACTCCAAAGGCATGCTTTAGTCCATTGACATGAGTGAGGCCACTCACATATTTACAGCTAAGGATATGCTGAAAGAACTCCCTTAGGTCAGTGCTTCTATATTTTTTTTTTAGTACTGGGCATCACAGCAAATAAACACACACAGAAAAAAGCACAGCTTTGTTTGTCTACTAATTACACGACTAGAATCACAACTTTACTTACACTACACTAGGACTTGGTACTAAAGCCTGGTGTATTCAGTCTTTTCTGAAGGAGGACCTTCTAAATAAATCCATCTTACCCTTCAGTGAGACATTTACAGAAAAGCAGCTTTGTTAAAATCTAAATGTCTGGAAAGGATCAACACTAAGGAAGGAAGGTGGAAAAAATGTTAGAAAGCAGAGAGGACCATGCTTCATTGGTATGCTTCATTTTAATGTAAACATTCTCGAGTGTGGGTGGGAAGTTACATTTACTCTACTGAAATATTTGTAAATTATCCTTCATGCCAGCCTTATTATATGCACAGTTTGAACCTCTTAGTACCTTCTGAACTTCTGAAGCCTTATTTTGATACATATACCATTCAATTTTCATGGAATATCATGATTTCACAAGCATTTATATATGAATATGCATTAAATTATTATGTACATCATTTCATAAGTCAATTTCAGCTATATCTTCCTCCAAATCCTTCCTTGACAGCAATATTTATTTAAAAAATAATAAGAGTAATTCTTCTCATTAAAATATTTTCCATTGTTTGAAATCCCCGTTGGAAATCTGAATACATTTCCCCTCTCAAAATATATTAATCCCTTCTGGTTATTTTCTTTAATTTCTTTTTACATCAGTATCTCATATAGTATCTACACAAGTCTGAAATCACAACTATGCTACCATTATTGCATAATAAGAAAATATGGTGTTTCAAACCATTAAGAAGTAAAATGTCAATTAAGGTTTGGAATATACTCTCAGCTGACCACACAGCATCAAGATTTCAATTTCCAAGTATCTGCAGCAGAAAGCCTGGTATCCTGGAAGGTGAATCTAGTCTGTTATTTACTGCAATACAGTGTGAACCCAATGGCAAAATCAGGCCCTAAGGTAAAATTGTGAGTTGAAGGTGCTTGAAGGACATCCCTAGAAGCAGTAGTGATTTCACATGGTAAAATCTTCAACAATAGGAACAACACAGTATAGAGGATTTTGGCTTGCTCGTGTACAGATTCAGAAATGCCTTCCCTTGTTTCATACAACTTCCTTAAGAAATGGTATTATTTGCTGTCAAAAGAGAACAGGAATTGATAAACCTGGGTTCTGACTTAACAACCCTGTAACTTGTCTGAGCAATCCATGATCAGTCCTTCAACTTCTAGCCTCAAGTAGCTTCCTGTGCTGTTCACAGAACAATACATGGATGAGAAGCATAAAAGGCCTTGAATCTTTGCTTGTCCATACCAACAATGGCAGGTATCTTTCGAACTGGATGGATAATACCATTCCAGAATTCACATCCCTTTAGACAGTATTTCAATTCACTCAGCTGCATTAGATCTTTGAAATACTTTGCAGCCATATATAAATCAGCTATGCAGGCTGACTGCACAATCAATACTCTCTGCTGAGATTTACAGCTGCATTCAGCCAGCATCTTTGCTTAGAAAAATCACAGTATATCACACTGGACTACAGCAAGTTAAGTCCTTTTTTTTTCCTTTTGTTCTCACTATTACAGTGCTGCAAACAGTATATAGCCTACTGCTGTAACAGCAGCTTTCTTTTGAAGAACATCTATGGCTAAGCTTTTTATACATACCTTGTATGGCTGAAATTGTCTATGCCTTGGTCGTGTTACAACACAGTCATTTTAAAGATACTTAATAAGAATTGTATAGTTTTTTATATTTAATAAAAACCCCTTTTGATTAAGACTATGAAACACTATAAAAATTATTTGTAGGGCAATCCTTTCAAGTGCCTGCCACAATAATTTTTGCATTTGTGAGTGCATTAGATTTATAAGCATAGATTTGTGTTGTGTTGGTTTAATCAAAAACCCTACACTGACATCCAAAGTCTGTCCCTTGCATACATATGATACAGAATAGTTTTCAGATCAAACCCTAATTTTCACATTCATGCCTTTGATTGCTTAGTTCCCAATATCACTAGTTCATTATCAGAGATTCGATTTGAATGCTAAAAAGCTTAAGTCAGCCAAATTAACTATCAGTAAATGTATACACAACTGTATACAAGCATGATTCCAGGGGATGGGCAGCTCCCGGGGAATGCCATGACCTGTAACAAATGTGCAGTTTCTCTCAATCTCTGAGATAAGGACATCCTCAATTAATATTTATCACCGTGCCCTGAACAACCCGAAATACTCAGTGATCTCTCATTTTACTCATGTCATCTTGTAAACTCAACGAGGTGACTGATTATTAAAGCAAATTAGAAAAAAAAATTACAACCACGAGAAAGGTGCACAATTGTGGCAACACCAGACAAACCTAGACAATTCAGGTTCCTGTAGAAAATATTTATAGCTACTGCAGACAAACCCTGTTATCACTATTGAAAACTAAATGCTGCATTGCAGCCCTTACCTCATTACATGAATACATTCTGGTTCCTTGGTGAAGCTGTAGGCGTAGCCACTGGATGTTGTGCCAAAATCAATAGCCACAACAACGAGATATAACTGTTCTACTGCATCATCTGCATCAGAGTCCTTCTGTTAAATAGCAGAAGCAAAACAGACACTGAGTCACTGATTAGAATAACTGCAACCTGTCTTCCCCTTCAGTATTTCTGCTCTCCAAGACACACATATTCTTCAGTGGAAATATACACTTCCTTGAAGTTGTATTTGTGACTTTTGACACCAGAAAGCTGCACATTCAAATGGAAGTGGAAACTCAATATACCACTCAATATATTTGCTGGAGCCTGTTATACATAGCCTTCTGAAACAAGAGTTTCCTTCATATGCATTTTTTTGGAATAGCTATTATTAAACATAGCTAAACACAAGGTTATTGGTTTAGGGAGTGGGTTTGGTTGTTTTCTTCCCTTAAATTGATCAACTCAGGAATATGTTTACATCCATCAAGGTGGTATATTTGGGACTTGGTGGTTTTAGGAGTTAATCATGTTGTAACCAAGAATTTGAGGTATTATTACCATACAAAACTAGTGTGGACAGAACAACACAAAATAAGGCAATACACTTTACATCCCATGATAATTACTTAAGAAAAATTAAGTTATATTATTTTGTAAGCATTATATGCATTCTCTTCATTCTCTCCTGCTGCTTATGCTAGAATGTGGAAAGCTGTTCAGGTACTTATAGTGAGTTTGAATCCTTCTCCCTGCCTTTTACCTGTCATCCTGCAATCCCCAAAAAGCACAGTCAAGGGCAACATGGGATCATTAACTAGAAGAGGTGGAAAGGTTATGGCCCAAATCATAATGACATGACATAAAGTATGACATGAATAAACAAGGAATTATTACCACCCCCTAGGATGCTGCTGCCTGATGTAAATCCAATATAAAGGAGGAATAAGCAAACAGCTTATGTGAAGGAACTACTCTTCACATGCTGTTGGTAGTTAAAGCACTAACAGCTTAACAAGACAGGAAAAGAACAGGCTAGAAATGCTGGTGGAAGAGTGACTAACACTGTGCTACAGACAGGTAGACAGGGAAGGAGGGTAATAATACACCTGTCTTCATGTGCATCATTTTGGCAAAATTGCCACAGAAGGGGCATGTAGACCTGTTAGTACACAGGCCATGTCTGAATCCTCCCCCACTGCTGCTCAGCCTGTTGCTTCAACATTTTGAAGCAATTGCTATTATCTTCTACAGAGGAACTGCCAAATGTCCTCACTCTTTGAGCAGTGTTCTACCATCTTCCTCATGTACCTCTTATCTCCATGCCAGCTACTTCCAGCACCTTTCTATTGTACTCCTACCTCTTCCAAGATCAACCTGCTACTTAAAATTGAGAAACAATAATAAGGTTTGGTCTCAAATAATGAAAGACTTATTTGGATTCTCCTAATAGAGCTTTTAAATTCTGGCAATATGTTAGTTATATGTCTTCCTCAAAGAGATAAAAACTAATTGAAAGAGGACATAAATTAATCAGTATGACATAAGTAAAAAGGGAATATACTACATTATATGCAGAAAGAAGGGAATAAAAGCAAGTATTTATGAGAGAACATTCTGGAAATCCTGAAGAGATGTTGCACAACTCTGAACTTAATTTAGAAAGCTAGGGAAAAAATCCAACAGCAGCAGTGATGTGTTGTGAACATGATCCCTTGAAGTATCAAGAAATACATTGTGCATATACTGTGTTACAGATAATGCAGATTATTTTAAAAACAGATAGGACTTAGTTTTAATGGAAGTTTATCAACAAAACAAGCATGACATGTAAGAGGTTAAAACATACTACCTTTAGGGGACATTTGCTTGCTTCTACAAGCTTACAGAAGTGGCTGTTTTCCTTAAGAAACTGAAACAGTTCTATTTTGAGCCTGACTCTCTATGTTGGAGAAAATTCTTTTCCCAGGGAATTTGGATTTTACTGTTGAGTATCATATATATCCTTTTTTTTTTTTTTCTGAACAGAGTGAGACTTTTCATGAGTTACCTAAATAAATCAGTGCTAAAGACAGAGGAAGAACGTGGAAACCCTAAGGATGAAGAAGCCCCTGTGTTTGATATAAAAATATGCAATAATAAATCTATCAGCTCATCAAGGACACAGAAACAAACCCAAACCAGGAGCCCAGTGAAATGTATGAGATGTCTGTCGCCAACCTCAGTGTAACCAAAGTTTCACTTAAGACTATATATGGATGGCAGAAATGAGATCACTATACAAGGAAATAACAACTTGCTAAAGAAATGATGTCCCACTGAACAGGCAGGAGAAAATAATGACAACATACAGCATATGTTAAGAGTGCATTTCTTACCACAATATGTGATGGAGACAGTGGAGTTATTCCAGGGTCTCCCAAACTCTTGGCTGGTGATGAGTAAGCAGATGTGGAAACTGCATCTGAAAGAAAACAAAAATTCTTTAGTGTCAGTAAGCAGAATGAGCAGGACAGTTGCTTTGACTACTGCTACATGGTTTTTCAGTTGTAACAAATGTGCTGAGAAAAAAAGATAATTTCACAGCCGCCACTCAAAATACATTTTTGGCTCTTCCAACATGCTAAGATACATTTTTGCAGATGTGGTTTTAAAATGTTTGTCTGATCTTCATGACTAACCTCCATTCTTTGTCTATTACGTTACGATGTATAATTTTAATAGTCTTCCTAGATATATCCAGAAGTTGTAGCTGGTAGAAGCAGCTTGAACACTACATGCTCACATTAATGAACACTAGATTTAAATGTATGAATGGAGAAACTAAAAACAAGTCCTGAGATCGAAAGAGATGGACTCATTTTAAGAGAAAAGGAAGAGCCGATATCAGTTTGACAACACAGTAAGAATGAGTTGCCATGATTCCATCATGAACCTTTATTCTGAAACTTTCCCAATACTGTCTCTGTTTTTATTCTTCAATACGCCCTGCACTGAAACATTTTGCAGCTGTTGATACTAGCACAGGACAGAATCCATCTGGGAAAAGGAAAGTATTACTAACAAATCATCAAAGAAATATTTCTACCCTGTATACAATACTGAAATTTCATTTAAAGGAACCTATCAAATGAGTGACAAATACTGTCATGTACTATTTGTATTTTTCCTTCTTGTATCCACTCCATTGATGACAGAAAAGGAAATGGCTTATTAAAATAAAGTACTGACAATTCAGATGGATTTATATATATTTGCTTATGAAGACTGCAATAGTTTATCAAAATGGAAGGCAGAAAAGATGCCCTGCCCATGCTCATATTCCTCTGCCCCCAGATTTAAGCCTTGAGGTTACTGAATTCTCATCTGTGGACTACAAGCTAATAACATGTAAAGCAGAATTAATTGATACATATCTAAATATTAGTAACTATAAAAAATATTAAATAAGACATTTCAGCATATTTCTATCACCTACTTGGATGTATCATACAACAAAATGCATATTTATGCATAGCCAGTAATTCCTAGACATGGTTGATAAGTCAGAGTATTATTCTAAGATGACACAGGGGTGGGTCTCCAAGAAAAGACCTCAGTATTACTTAATGAAGAATCCTGTTGCTCCTGGTAATCAAATATGTGTTGTTTCCCAGGGAAGATGGAAAAACTCTGCAGTGGGCAACTATGGGATAATATGCCCCCAGGAAAAAAAAAACCTCCAAATCTTAATATTGCTCTTGCAACAAAGTTTAATTGTATTCAAGTTATAATATGCATATTCAATACGATCTTTGTAAGCACTTGCAGAAGCAGAATATTCACATTTCCTATACAAGTTCTTCAAGAATATGTATCTCCCTTTCTGGTGAAGTACAAAAAGCCACAGGCCAAATGTGAGAAGCACAGAATCTGCTCAGTTCATTAAGATATATTTGGATCAGATGCTGTTACAAGCCTCAGATGCTATTCTTCTAACCTTCTTTCTGCAGTTTCTTCCTCTTTTCAAAACAGATTAATTTTTTGTACTATCAGTGTGGCATTTTTTGCAGAACTGAAGAACAGTATTTCAGCACAAAAAAAAACCCAAAAAACCAACAAAACGAATTAGCAACAAAACATGTTCCTTGTATCCTGCTGTCATTCCTCACTGGACCTGAACCAACAGTTCCTGGGCAGACCAGGACATTGCAAGACTGACTCAATGCCTGTGGAAACTGGTACATTTCCCTCACTTTAGATGCTGGCTTTGAAGCACAAAACAGTAAACATCAAATCACTACCCCTGTGTTTTCAGTGTTTTGCTTTGTTACTAATTCTTTTTGTTACCCATTTCAGCACTCATGATGCAGTGATCTATTTTCTAGCCCATCTTCAGTTATCAGCCTGGGTGTACCTCGAGAGGTTACATATAACTCTATATGCAACTCAGAAAATTCCATGTGACAATATACAGATTTTTTTATTTTTTTTTGTCTCTCAGAGAGCAGTGATTAAATAACCAGTGCAATATTCATATTAATCCAATGAAACTGTGCTATCTTGGGTAGTGTTCTATCAAGAATTTATTAAACTCAATTAACTTGTGATAATCTAGAGGTGCAAATGTATAGGACACTCAGTGTATCCACAAGTATAGAAATATTTGCTAACAAAAAAAAAAGTTAAGCAGAGAACAAAGGTCTGTCTTTTGCTACATATAGAAAATACTACTTAAAAAAGAAAACAGACTTTGTTATTTTCATCAAAAATCTTTAAAGTGTATTGTCCATTTCAGTTTCAGAATGCTCTTGAAAACACATGCACAAAGGCTGGATTTGGGGATAGGAGAACTCTTTCTAATTCTCATCAACTGCTCAACTCTGCTGGAAAATTAAACTCTTGATGGTTTATCAATATATTTTGACCAAAGGAGAAGAAAACTCCTTCCAAACCCATAAACATTTTGCACTGTGTTCACTGGTACTCCTGCAAGCACTCAGCTAAACAAATTCTACAATAAACTCTATGTGCCACCAGCCTAAGAGTTTTGTGGGATTAAGAGAAAAGCAAAGAAGGCAATGCTACAACTTCTAAGCAACAAACTAACATTTTAGTCAAAACATATGGTTACAGTGATTCTGTAGAGTTGTTATCATGTTGGCACCAGCAGCAGCTGCATGAAGTTGCAATTTATTTCACTAGTCCACCTACTGATTCTGGGCAATAACTGGGGCATCGATAATCATTATAACTCAGGGGCAGGGCCTCTTAACAGCTATCAGACATTTTGCACAGCTAATAAATCACTAAGTTAAGTTCAGAACACTGGGAAGTTAAAAAGTCATTTATTAGAGCGGTTGGCATTTTCAGAAAATGACTTGCAAGCCAGTCACCCTGGATTTCATGCCAGGAGTTCTTCTACCAAGTAGCAAAACAGTTGCCAAAAGTAAATGAAATTAGGAAATGTGTAACATTATGCTATCTACCCTACTTAAACTGAAAGGTGTTAAAACATATTTGTCCATGTGGGAGCTTTCATATTTTCTTTAGTGTTTGTTCAGGGAAAAAATGTGCATGTGTCACAGTTTTTCCAGCTGTGGTCTGAAGAGCAGTAAGTGCATGAATATTGCAAGATAGTTAAAAAATCTCTTATTTCTAAAGCACTGATTGGTTAATCTGAAAGAAGAAAAAAAAAAAAAAAAGCAAGAAAAAAAAAAATGTCTTCCAAACCAGAGAACTGGAAAAAGGTTGTAAGGAACCCCATTTGCAATCATGCAACAACAAAAAAAAGGTTGCCTAGCCTGTATGAGTAAACTCCTCTTCACAATTTCAAAAGGTATCTTGAACAGTAAAATGGTATTTGGACAGGGCTTAAAAGCAGGATGACTTATTAAGGCTTCTGTAATAAAAACTGCAATCATGTAAAATCCCACATAGCTCAAGTTCCAGCTTTATCTCTCATGTTTACTAACGATCTCTATCTCTGTCAAACTACACATTATGAAAAAAACATACAGCATTAAACATTTAATTACTTGAAAATTTGCACGCCAAATTAAAAGGAAGAATCAGATTTTTAATCCAAATTAAAGCAAGCCTTCACCAAAACTTTAAATATTTTTTTCTAAATATGATGCAAACTTCTTGAATAGAAATTCTATCAAGTTATTGTTCATATTATTGTTTCACAAGTAAATTCAATACGACTGGCTAAATCAGGGGTTTGAATAATTTAACTAAATGCGTATACAGTTAATCTGGCCACATCATCACAGTTTCTGACTTTAGTCCTAACCTAAGCAATTGCCAAAGTGCATCTTGTGCATTTTGAAGGTGACCAGAAAAGGAAGTGAAAATAGAGAAGATTCTCACTTTCAGCAATTTTTTTAATATTCAAAGGGTCTGATTCGCAAATGACCAAATAATTGATGAACTGGTGAAATTATGAGATCAGCAGATACTGTACTAATAATTTAATCGTGTCCATTATCATATTACCTACAATTGCTGGGTTAGAAGACTTAATTTAAATTATTCCTTCTTTTCATGCAAGAGTTTATTTCCTGTGGTTTCCTGCAATAGCTACTGAGTTTAGCTTCCTCTGTCAGTACATGACCAGCCACATCCTAATTTTCAACGAAATGCAAAAAAGGATTAACCTTTAAGTGTCACAAAATACAGAATAAATGCAAAGTCCAGAGCATTTCTAAAAATTTAGCTGATGAAGTGTGAATATTTCACTGAGAGCATGTTCAGATGAATCTCATTTTCTAACAGATCTAGAAAGCAGGACCAACCTCATTATTTAATTCAAAAGATCAGTTCATGGCAGCTGATGACCTCTGAAACACTATCAGTCTGTTATGCATATTTGGGACCCCAAACTCCTAACTCAGAATGCCTGTAGTACATCTCCCTGCCTCAAAAAGAAACTTGCAATAACACTTTTTTATTTGTATAATGCACATGCCAAATCCATTCAGCCTTTCAGTTATGTGTAGACTGATGAACAAGATGCACAGGATAAGTCAGGATGCATTAAACCTACAAAAATGACACTGTTGCAGCTGATCTTTATGGCTTCAATAAATCCAAGTTAACTGAATTTACTGTGTGCATGGTGACCATTTTAACAGCTCAAACACTTGCACATATGTGATGGCCATTTCACTGGAATTTCCAGCCATCCAGTAGCTGGATGTTAAGTAAAATGTAAAGTGGCTGCTGCTATATGTAGCTATGATCTCAGGTAGCTGATCATATCAAAATCTTAGCCAAATTCTTCATTTTATATTAATGAAATATTTTTGGATTTAAACAAAACGAAACAAAAAACACCACACACATATTAAAAAAAAAAAGCACCCATAGAACCACCAAACACCACCAAAGCCACAAAAAAACCTCCATACAGCAGTAAAATAATGGAATTAAAACCATCATTTTCCATTCAAAACATTGTATATTATTTTGAACAGCAATAATAATTTTGCCACAAGCAAAGCTTGCTAATGATGTTTGCACAACAGAAAAGAAGGGTTTACCATATTGCTATTAACTTGTAACTGCTGCATTGATGAAGAAAACCTTATTCAGCTTTTCCCATTGCTGAGATTTTGCTTTGCATTAAGCACAAAATGTCACAGCTTCCAAATGTATCATGACAATCTAGAGCATTTTACTCTAAATACAAAGATGGCCTTTGAAAATAATTATAGAACAAAAAAAAAAAAAAAGAGATGGAGAGAAGCAAATACAGAAAACCCACTTAAAATACTCGAATGTGTAACAAAAAGATGCTGTATTTCATATCATAAGTAAGAACCTTCTGTTTCTACTGAAGCCAGCAACACTGCTGCTATTACCATCAATGGAATCAGAGTTCTTTGTTTTAAAATGCCAGTAGGCATCCAGCTGCTTTCTGGGAGAAACACTTCCCTTCTATGAATACAACCATAGCTAACCTCTGATACAAATCCAAGTTTCCTGATACCCCTTCATAATAACTGGTCACCCAATGAGCTGGGATTCATCATATTGATACCAATTACACCACAGTGATTTCCTACATGAAAAGTCTCCCAATTTTTTGGAAAACAAGTTCTAAAAGTAGGACATATTTCTCATCACAAATTTGACCTTTTTCCTTTATACTTTTACATTGCCTCCCATCATGATAGCAGTTTGACTGGAGGAATTACTTTTCCACTAGGCTACCAAGCTAAGATAATTTAAGTTTTTAACATTAGTAAGAGTACCAATAACAAACCCAAGTTCATCCCATCACTCATTTTCCAGATAATATTAATTTTATTGCATGCCACCACCAACTGAAAACCAAAAAAAGACTACCTGTTTTCTGTGAACGTAATTTAAGATGAAAGAAACAAAAAAAGAACTGTAATAATCTTCTGAAAATGCCATATGGGTTACATTAACTTCTCCCATTTTTCAAAGTATTTAGGCTAAACTATTTTCGATCTGATCTCACTAACACTTGGTAAGCTGGACAAATACAGAACTCTCACTCCCATGAACACTTTACAACTGGGTCCGTAAAGCCTCAGCCAGATCCTTACCAATAGCTAAGTCTGCCATTAATGCTGCCTTAAATTCAAAACCATTCACCATCTATGCTCTAAGGTCTTCAATCCACCTCCACCTTGAATGACCTGAGAGCTTTCTAGCTTTTCTGATCAGCTAGTTCCCTCTTCCCCCCCAGTCCTGACATGGTTCCAACTTGCTCAGAACCTACCGACACCCCAGAAGCTGGGGTTTGGAAAACTTGCCAGTGGTGCCTTGCAGTGACTGCTCTCTTCGTACATTCCAGCTCTTCCACACCCACATACTACTGCCAGGAGAGCCAAAATTCATCCTTTACATGTTGGAGAAGGCAGGCTACATGTTGTGATAAAGGTGGGATTACAACAGATTTTGCAGCAAAATGTGGTATCACAAAACTCTCCAGAATCTAAATATTCCACAGATATAGTTCTGTATCAGACACCTTTAATATGCACTAACCACCTCTTCCTTCAACAAACTCTTCTATGAACTTGCTTCCTTCAGGTTTCCTTGCACAATTTGCCTCTGTGCAAGCACCATTTTCCTGTATGTCTCATCTCTCCTTCAAAATAAGAAGTTGTAAGGAACAAAAAATAAAACATAGCAATACAGAACCTAGGTTCTGGGAAACAATACTTTCCTAGATAAGGTTTCCTGCTGCTTCTCCATCATGTCTATTATAATCTACCTCCCCTACCTGGTTCACTGCAAGGTTGTCAGAAATGGCACTAATAAGATTATGCTCCAATTCTCAGGACCACACTCATAAAACAGAACACTTGTGACACTAATCACTTTCTTGGGGAAAACCACCATTTACCAACTGAGAGTGGGCTGGTTCATTGTTTTTCTTTTTAAAAAGCAAGGGCAAAATTTTACAGAGTTATAAAATCCCAGGTTTAGTCCAGGTTCCTATTTAAGAACCATCTCAAGATGCAGTTGTATTCTGAAAACAAAGAAATACCAAATTTACCTTTCTAGATAGAGATACTCCAAGGAATATTATTCAAAGACTGAACAAAGACTGTTCAGTCCCTCCAGACCACATGTCCAGCACATGGAATACCAACAATTTTGGGTGTGTTTGTTTTCTTAGAAGGCAAAAAGACTATTTAGTTATCAAGCATTCCTAGAATAATGAATTATATTGCAGTGAGTGCCTCAAGCTGAATGAATGCAATGAGTCCCTTTTCTTAAAACATGAACTGGAAAAGATACTTGAGAATGTTTGTATTCTTCATTTTCAAAATCTTCAGAATGCCAAACATGATTCCCACATTTGTAGAGTCTTGACAAGAGAAAACAAACCTCTCTCCCCTCCCTAAAAAAAAAAAATAAAAAATAGGAGGAAGTCATGGTAAAAAGAATAGCCAAACTAGAATAACCATTACTTCTCATTGCACTCAGCATGAGTGATACTGTATGTAAATCCCTTTATATTCTTTGAGGCTATTAAAACAGATTTTGTTCAAAAGATAGAAAAGTAAGAGAATGACAGTTGTGGCAAAACTACAAAAACTGGCATCACACTTGATCATTAGCAAAGTCATTTGTGAATCCAAGGCCTGTGGCTATTGATTTAGCTTCTGAGTGACACTTTACAGATAAATCAAAAGTTTGTAAAATAAAAAGAATAAAAAATACTATCTTGAAAACAGATCAGCTGCCAAGCTTACAGGACAATACCTTATGAGGTCAAGAGCCATGGACAGAAGAAGGTCCATGTTTAAGATTTGTAGAGTAGATCACAAAGTCATGCAGTCACTGACCAAAATCTACTTCCAGAGATTTTTATACCAGCTGCCATCAGGCTTACATTCAAGTGCCATGGCTGTGCATATACATCATATAGCGACCAACACTGACCAACCAGTTAACCTAATGGAAAGTTACACTCTCACCAGTTTCTATGACTAAAATCATAAGAGAAGCACAGCTGAGTAAGCTAGCCCTATGAAATGCTGATTTTTGAATACAGCAGTTCCATAATGACAATACTGAAAGCTTTTGTAAATGGCATGCCCTGCCATTCTGATTGCAGCGTGGGCTCTATGAAGGTATCCATGGAAACTTAAGAAAGAGATGTTAAATTTGTTGGATCTGTTTGGCACCAGGAAATGGGGCTAGCTGCCAGTCAGTCTCATATAACCACAGGTACTTTGATCATTTAGTGTGAAGAAAGCATGACAATAATGAACTCTACAGGACCAAATTGTCACAAGAATGAAATTCCCAACCAGTGACAAGGAGGTGGCAAGGACATACAAAAGAAACTGTGATTTTAATGTTATTATCTCTTAAGAGATAAAAATAGCTCAATCACTGTAATGAGGAGAGAGACACCCCAATACTCACTCTTCAGACCTCACAGGGAATAGGAAAAAAGAAAGTGTGAATAGAAAGGCAGAGAGCCTAGCAAGGAAAGGCTCTGTGGGACAGGTGGACATGAAGTGCTTGGGACTGTAAAACCCTTCAAGAGAAACAGCTTCAACCCAAGGTAGTGGTCTGGAACAACACTAAGAACATTTATCCAGAAATGGACAAAATAAGGCAGTGTTCCCAGATTACTCTCTATGGTAGGGAAAGTAGCATAAGGAGAATAAATTATCTCTGCATCCTTCTCCAAGGGAAACTCATGCAGGTTGGGTAGGCTCCTGCGATACAGGTATTTTTTCTTTGGACGGTGTAAGTGAATAAACTCCCCCAGATTACATGAAATTACTACTATGAAACAGCATTCATATACATACCTCTTTCTGGATTGCAACTGATAACAATTACTAGAAATGTCTCTCAATATTCCTTGGAAACCTCATCTGTAGATCACAGTCCGAGAGTGTTGACTTGGGCACTGAGGAACGACTGAGAGAAGAAACAGCTGTAACAAACCCCCTCTCCAGGTCTCCTGTTCTTGTGAATTAAGATGCCCTTAGAAGTGATCCATGCACCCAGAGCCCAGCAAATCATGATAGATCTACTGCTTTGGGCCAGCAAGCACCAAATGACTCTCAGAGCAGCGTGCCAGAGACGGGCCACACCAATGCAGCTCATAAAGCTGCCCTCTGATGTCCTTGACACACCCTGATGCAGTCCTGAGTAAAGACATTTAGTCAAGCCCTTAGTAAAGAACAAAGGCTTTCCAGCTTGAACACTGGCCTCTGTATTCTGAGTCTTTTAGTTTATTTGCTTACACTATTGAAACTGACTGCATTTGCCTTTTCATTTACATGAAAACCTTTCTCAAATCCCTCTGAGACAGACTTTGAAGGATTTCCTGTTTTAATACAGGCTACTTAAACAGTTCACCAATGCCACCCGAATTTTAAAACACTGCAAAGTCACTGCTTTAACAGCAGTTATAGCAAAACTTAAAACTTGCATTTGCTTATTTTAAATGCGTATCACTATGCTTCTTAAGAGCACAGCACATGAGACAGAGCTGACATATTTTGAGTAATGAGAGCTATAGAATGTTCTTTTTAGGATCAAAAATGTGCCTGGTCACTAAGAAGAGCTGGTTTCAATTATATGATCCAGAAGCCAGGACACTAGTCACGGTGAAAAAGATGAAGTCTGCAGGTATGTCACAGGCGTTTCAGATCGCTGAAGTTCATACTTGGCAATAGCTTCCCTCAGCACAACACCAGCATCTGTGACCTTACATCACCAACCAGCTGCAGACTCTTCAGTAAAACATCTGTGAAGTGAGCATACCATTTACAGTCATGACCAATGGACTTCAAAGCTCATTCCTGAAACATATTCCAAGTAACCTGGATACTCACTGTTTCCATTTTCAACTAGTGAGGCTGATAAACAGAAAAGTGACAAGTGCTATACAGGAGCTAAGCAAGCAACTGAAGGAATTCGTGGATAGACAAAATACCTGAAGCTTTTGTAAAGCAACATATGGAAATTGCCAACATCTACTTTAAAAAAAAATATTTAAAAGAATAGTTCCCTAAATTCCCCTAAAAGTTCATGTTGCTTCATACATAATTAAGGTCATGATTATTCTTGAAGCAGCATTGTTTGAGTACATTGTTTTTTATTCCTTTCATATTTTTCCTTATCATTTACTGAGAGTCAGCATGACCTTTCTGAATACCCAAGAAAACCAATTTGCTCCTTCACAATACCTACAGACTAGAACAGCCAC
The DNA here is from genome assembly GCA_024611195.1 of Ceyx melanurus. NCBI lineage: Eukaryota > Metazoa > Chordata > Aves > Coraciiformes > Alcedinidae > Ceyx > Ceyx melanurus. The sequence continues at coordinate 62,623 of JANHGL010007730.1, read as the reverse complement.
TGAGAGAAGTTTCTAAAACCATAAATGGTGTGCTCTTTGAAGTCAAACACTTGTGAAATTCCACGTGACACACTGTCAAAAGGCAGAAGCAATTCAGGTACAGAAAACAGAGGTGATGGTATGCTTTGGATGATATTTCAAAATAAAAAGTATCTTTTCTTTAAGTTTTGTATTTTTAAAGAAAGGGATGGTTGTCTGGTACAATTATAGATAGAATAAGAAATCACAGTAGGACAGCAAAAAGGGAACTGATCACCCAGAACAGCTTGGAAGAACAAGTAGTGGGAAATTTTAAAATATTTGACCAGACATGTAGCTTTAAAAGACAAAAGAAACCAAACCAGACCTAATTGCAATAGAAGATATGATGTCCAGAGGGGACCTTAAAAATTTAAACAGCATTCCCATGGAAGTGGGATAAGTTGGCCATGGCAAGTCACATCAACTCAATGACAAAAAAAAAACCCTAAAATCATTTGGCAGAAAAGAGCACAAGATGAGACACCAGTCAACTCACATATAACCCAAATCACCAGTAACACAGTCAGAAAGAAAAACATATCCTAAATCTTCACATTTACATGCAGGGATCAACTGCTGTAGCTGAGGCAGCATTCTGGTCTTCTTGCACAGCACCAGCCTCCCAAAGGCTGCTCTGACTTGAGCCGACATCTGAGGTCACAGCAGTCTCTCCTAGCTCCTGATGAGAGTTGTATTTGAAGGATGTCCAGTCACTCCCTCTAGACGAGGATGAAGCCTCTTTACACCATACACATAGCAGCTACATCAGCCTCTGGACAGCACAGAGCTCCTGAGGCATCACTACGGCTGACTGCAGCTTTAGGGAAACTTTGCAGGTACAGAGCAGGGCAGCTCTGTTGAATGCCAACTGCTGTCCCAGTAGGAATGAACTAAATATCCAGAGTGAAAGCTTACAGCATAATTGGAAGCTTTACATGAAACTGTTCATACCTAGGAGCCGTTGTATTGAGGCTTACACTAACCAAGCTGCAGATACCGCAATGCTGTGCTAACTGAAGCTATAAAAGCAGGCACTGCATGCTACACTTGGCTACTTTACATATAGGCATTTCTCTTACTCATTGTACTATGCTGCAATAAGTCACTGCAGCTTCAATATTGTCAATACAACAACACTTACTAAATAACACTTCATCCTCAAACCCCTTTTTTTTTTTTTTTTCTGACAGCTTCAGCATTCCAGTGCATGAAAAGAACACAGAGGTTCTGGCATAACAATTTCTCTACTACATGGTCTTCTGTCTTCTAACAAAATCGCCCCTGCATAGACTCTCTGTGTCACAAGTTATTTAATTTCAGTACTGCAGTGCATTAACTGTGCAACTTTGCAGAAAACAAAACACATGAAACCCTGTCACCAAAAAGACAAATTAATCCATCAGTCTGTTATTCCTTTTGTCAACTGAATGCTCGAAAATTATTAGAGGTTATTTGAAACAGACTTCAGAGATTTTCTGTAGGAAGCACTATGAGAACATTTAGATTGGGGAATAGGGGTGTGAGGGAGAAGCCAGTAGAACAGTTCATATTGAAGATTCAACTAGTTTCTAAGTATTGCTTCCTGGGTTTCTTATAATGGATACTTTATGTATCTTTTAATCCAGTTGTACTGCAATTATGCTATTTTATTCAAAATAGTTCCCCACTATGATCTGTATAAACTCGGCCTTCTAAGTTTACCCATACATTACTGCCAGCACCTTAGGCTCAACATTAACATCTCCTTATACCTTTGCAGCATGCAGAGAGGAAGAAAGGATGGAGAGATCGAATGAAATCAGGCTGTGTCTGCATTTCCCTTAGGGTTATTCACCCATATCATTTGTATCCTAGGAGCCCCTCTTCCTCCCCTGTTCCGTTCCCACACAAGGAGAGACCACCCCTGTCCCTGCAAAGGCTGTGTTATTTCTATCAGGCACAGCATAATCACAAATAGACCAAAACCACAGAATCCCTGTTTGTGGCAAAACAAGATTCAGATCGTCCCAGCTCATGTGTCAAGTCTGCAAAGTCAGAGAGCCGGGGACCCGTTAACGTAGTAAAACGGAACCGCTCGGGTTTTATCCCACCCCTACACCTCGTCGGGAACTCTGCATCAGGATGCTCAGACTTTCATCCCAGACGGTGCTGTCTCTCGCACCGGGCTGTCAGGTCTTTTCCAATGCATCAAGATCCTCACCATAAAGGGTGCTTGCCTTTATCTCAGCAGCAGTCCCTGCTGGCCAGTCCAAGCCCTCCCCTTTCTCTCCCGGACCGTTGCCGGAAAACAGAGACCCCGACCTTTAGGGAGGATGGAGCCACAAAGGCCCCCCCGCCGAGAGGGATGCTGCGCCAGGGCCGCGCCCGTCGCAGAGCACCGGCCCCCGGGGACGGCTCCCGACCCGCCCCGGCCGTGCCGCTGCATTGTTATTTCACCTGGCTCCCCTCCCGCTCTGCTGCATCGGCTCCCCCTGGGGATAGCACGTGATGAGCCGCGGTAGTTCCGCAGCGGGCGGAGGTTCCGTGCGGCTGAGCTCCGCAGAGAACGGTCCCCCCAACTCCCCCCTCCCGGCTTTGCCGCAGCCGTCCCTGCCAGCGGGGACACCCCGCACACCGCCAAGGTAGCGAGGGGGACCGGCGGCCCGGTCTGAGCGGACAGAGCCAGGGCGGTGAGGCCGGCCCAACCGCCGGGACATTGTCTACCGCCTTCCCCGCCTCCGGACGGGGCTTCGGCTCCAGATCATTTCCCCCGATAAGACGGGACCGTGATGTAGAAGCGCCCGGGCTGTGCCTTGCCTGCCGCCGGCAGCGCTCCTGCATTGCGGCGGGAGCGGGGCCGCGGCGCTCGTCCGATCTCTTACCTGCGGTACCGCTCTCCGTCTCCGACATGGCCCGGCCGCCCGCGGCTCTCCGCCCGCCGCGCCGCGCTCACTGCACACGCCGTGACATGGGCCGGCGGCAGAACTGCGCTGCCCGCCCCAGGGGAGGCTCCTCCGCTCTTTCCTCCGGTCCGCACCACGCCGCGCCGCGCCTTCCTGCGGACTGTGCAGCGAGCCAAAAGAAAGCCGCCGCGCTTGACCCGGCGCTGACAGGCTGCCCGCGCCGGCTGCGGGGCTGCGCAGCCCCTCCCCGCCCGCTCCCCGCAGCCGCACAAGGGACTTGGGGCTGCGGCTACAGCTCAGAGGCAGTGGGGCGCTCGGCGCGGGGGGGAGGTGGGCTCAGAGGGGCGAGCCCAGCCCTAGATGCGGATTTCACAGCTATTGAAGCAGAAAAACCCTCCCGGTGAGAGCTATAAAAAGAGCACCCCCTCCACGGCCGAAAGTGACACCCTGTCTCAGCAGCCTGTGATAGACTCCTGCTGAGACAGAACGGTGGCAGTGTTCCCAAAGGTTTTTTTGCCTTCAGGTTGTCAGGGGGGTGTGGATACAGCTAACATGAACAGTCAGAAATCACTAATAGGTCCCCAAAATAATGAATTATGGGGTAACTTTTACAGCATGGGATTCTTTTTATTTTCCTTTGGAGTGAAGTCTCCCGTGTGGTTCTACAGTGCCATCAGGGCCAGAAAATCATTTTTCCCAGTGATTTTTAGCTAATTAACTTGTCTCTGGGATCTAGGACAGGGACACACCAATTGTCACTTGGTCCATGATGAGGTTTTAATAATTTTCCAAATTAAATAAGAAGCCATTACAAACGCAAGAATAAAATAAGGCTGCTATCCTGCCATGAACAATCCCAGAGCCAGAGAAAGTGTTTTTCTGTTTTCCTCCCATGCTTCATGGTCTAATTCTCCTTTATCTTCCAGCTTCAGCCACCATTCACATTTTGAAAGCACCACCAGCAGTTTACATGGAATAATGGCACTCACTCCATGCCCAGACTCAGCTCATTGCTAACTCCTAGGCTCTGAATCTCACCAACATTCACCACGGTTATAAAATCCACCCAAAATTTCTCCTGAGTCCTCTCACCAAAGCTGTCACTCATGCAACACAGGATCCCTGTAAAACACCCATGGACTAGGGAATTTTGAAGGAAACTCCTTCAGGCTGCAGGTGCTTACTCAGCTCCTCCCTCTGTTCACTGATTTCCTCCTCTCACCCCAGGAGCTCAGTTCCCTGTAAATTTTATGGCCTCTAAGAACAGAAGGTGTGGCAGAAAAGTTAAAATTAAAGCAATAAACTGCTTCACATTTACACACCTGACACATCTCAAAGGCCTTCATCAATCCTTTGCACACCAAAAAATAATCTCTTCCTGAAATCCACTGTCATGTCCAGGGAAAAAACTGAACTCGGTTCTCTACCTCCCAAAAGCAGCTGCACAAAGGGTTTTCTAAACTATTGAGAAGTGAGGGAAGGAGCACAGAGATGGTGGAGCAGCAGCTCATGCCATGATTCACATCACCTGTAAAACAATGTTCTTGTGGATGCTCCATGACATGGGATCCACTCACATAATCTGCTAAAACCCGAGGACAGGGCACAGTGGACAACGAGCACTGGAATTGATTCTCCCTGTTCTTCCCTCTGCTCCTTGTTCTTCCCTCCACACCATGGCAGGCAACAAAGGGGAACATCTGGCCAATAGTCGGCTTTAATTACCTATTTAGAGTCAGGCTGAATATTTATGCTGTCATTAAAACAGCCTCAGAAATCAGAAACCAAACAACTCGAATACTTGGTTTCCTGGCAAGACACTTAAAGAGCAGAAACTTTTGCTTCAAATTAAATGCACTTCAATAGCAATTAGTCGCAGGATTTAAAAAAATGTGTTGAGATAATTATCAAAGGCATAAAGAAAAGAAACTATCAATGAAAACATAAATATCCAAATCACTTTCAGAAAAAGATTTTGTATGCAGCCTAGTCTTCCACAATCCCTCAAGCAACAAGACAACACACATAAAAATACCATTTTGCTGGGTACAGACATCTTTCCGAATGTCAAGGCAGTGACTACATCATTCAGTATCAAGCCAGGTTGCCTAAGTTACACACTCGGCTGTAGGTGTATTGAATAATGCAGGAGAGTATTTGAAGACATGTGACTGCTAGTTTTCAGAAATAAGACCCCTTTCCCAGAGAGCTCAGTATCTCCTTTTAAAATCTAATGAGAGGAATGAAGTAAAAAAAAAAAAAAATTTAATAAAATTATATTCTCAGTCTAAAATATAAAATGAAGAACTATAGTCCCTTGAATTTTGTTTTCATTTATATAGATCAAAATTAATTACATAGATAAAAATAAATTTGGGAGGGGGGAAATGCATTATTTTTTGCTTTGCCATCTCTCTCACTTGGGAAAAAAAAATGTAAAGCTTATTTCATATGAAAGAAAACAGTTTTTGAAAAGGTCAGTGTATTAAATGAGCCTGCTCTCAGGATGAAGATAATTAATTTTTGTCACATATTCCATAGGAAGTTTGTAATTTTTATGGTCATTTTGACAGGTTGTTTGGAATCTGTGGTTTTATTATTTTATAAGCATAACAGGAAGCCTAAATATAATGATTAAAATGTAAAAATACTGTGGATGGATTTTGAAAAGAATAGCACAAATCATCTACATTCTTTGGACACCTCTCCTTATGAACACACTTTTAGTGTGGGTCTGGCAAGAATTATTTTTCTTCTGACTGAACAAACATCAGCTGGCTTAGTACATTGCAGGGGAGTAGTAGCATAAAGGAAGAACCCGTTTTTGACACGGAAACATCAAAGTCTGACAGATAATTAAGGCACCCACCAGTGTTAAACTCAAGCACCAAACTCAGCACTTGTCATGGTATTACTCTGACTATGAGGACAAGCATGATTTCTACAGTAGCTCAGGGCAGACGCCTACTTTAAAGTTCCGTCTCAAGCATCTACTTGGATCTGAACATCTCTCAAGCACAATCAAGAACTTTTAATACACTCCAGTTTGCAACTACGGAGCACTTCTTATCCTAGAAAGGATATCTCCAGAAAGCTGCATTCTCAAACCATTCAACGCACAAGAAGGGGTTCAGAAATTCTGGCATAAACTGCCACTACAAAAATAACAGCTGTCTAACCTACCACATGTATGTTCTCCATTAGCATCAATCAAAATTTCATGAGGAAACTGAAGATCACCACTGCACCCTTTCAGGGCCATATTCACAAGTTGTGAGAGCTACACAAAATAGTGGCTAGTTGGTGAAAAGAGCAATGTGCTTCTCACACACGATTACAAGGGTCTAAGGGAGGTGCTGACGGGGTAGCACTGAGAATCAGTGAACTGTGAACACCAGGCACAGAGGCATTTGAACATTGCTTTCAACACTTAGGTACCTGACAGCAGAGGTACAGACATTATCACAGACACAGAGATCAGTGTGCCACTAAAGCCCAACACACAATCCAATACTGGTACCAGTGAGAGCTGTTACCTTTAAAAAACACACCACATTTAAAAGAAAAGAAGCGAAAGCAGGAAAGCATGCCTTGTAGCTTGCTTACCTCATGAAATCCCTCCTCAAGCACTATGCTTAATGAAAATTCCTAACATAATTGTTTCATACTTCAGGGTTTCCTTTCATGTACTTTCTGGATCATCATTCAACATACAATACCTGATTTTTGTCAGTCACCTGCATAATTGTTGTTGCAGTCTTCTCCTTCATTTAGCTGTACTGTACAGATTTCTTGCTTACAGTACTTGAACCTTTCCAGTTTTGCTTATTGGTTCACATACTAAAAACTTAGAAATTATTTTTATTACAGTCAACTGACAATGTTTCCCTAGATGCAGTTGCTGTCTTCCCCATTCCTATAACCAGCCTTTTATATTAATACAGCAGAAATCTCTATAGGGACAAGAAGAATGAAAAACAATTCAGTGTTGTCACAGCCTATCAATACAGCAGGTTACTGAGCACATAAGGATATAAAGGGTATCTTCAAGAGGAACAGATTACAAATTTATAAATATCTCATTCCGAGTATCCCAGCATCTGTTGGAGGGGCATCACTCAGGGAATAGACCATGCATAGAATTCTCCAGCATTTCACAAGAGGATGTTTTTCCAGCAAAACTGATAGGCTGTGGACACTGGGAGTGTGGTTCTGGTGCTCACAAATCCCTGACACCTTTCCTATTTGGAGGGATTTTTCAAGGGCAGAAAAGGCAGCTCAGTGCTCACCACTGGTTACCCAGTTTGATTTTTTTCACTTCTTTTACAAACCAGACTATGTAGATATGTTGAACACCAAACAGTGTTTCCAGTGATCCCATCACAGCAATCCTCAAGAGGCTCCTCATGGATCCCAATGGACTGTTCTAGGTGCTGTGTGCACTCACCCAAAGAACGGGTTCAGTCCCTAAAAGTTTCCACACATACTCTGTGTCCTGAATACCTTTTTTTCCTTAAATTCACTGTCATTCCTCCACCCTTGATGTATTGAAAACAAAACAAAACACCCCAAACAACCCACAAACAAACAAAACCACAAACAAGCAAACAAAAAACCCAAGCAAACACAAAACCCCAGAGAAATTCTAGATTAATTACATAACCTTGTGATCATACCATCCTCTGAGTATTACTCTTCAGATACGTACCCATCTATACAGAATAAAAAATATTATTTCAAGACATTTTTTATATCATCCAGACTTTGCATCCATAGTGGTTTGTTTTACCACACATTGTTGCTCCAAAAGAAACAAAGCTGCATATGCATCAGACAATAAACTAAGTTTTGTTTCATGGTTCCTGTGAACACATATGCTGCTTAAGCGCCAAGCATGGAGGATCCCACTGAAATCAGTGCAAGTGGCAGATGGCTCGGCCAGCTCTAAAACCAAAAGACTATAGTTAAGCAGGACAAAAATCTACCTACTTTATTTCTTATGCCCTCTGTTCCAGAAAATACATTGTACCCTCCAGGTGTCATGTTTAGGTCATTATTGCTCATACACTTGCTTTGCAGGCTGCTTCACTGAATTAAACAGCATTACCAAAAAATGCAATGTTATTGGCAGTGTAAGTAGTAATTCTGTCCCTTAAAAATATCCTGGCTGAATATGTTGAATTTGATGATGTAAAGGGGAAAGGACTTGGAGTATTATCAGATGCAACAAGCAATACAGGAGTACATTCTCTCATTGTGCACCTGTGATACATTAAAATGTCATCACAAAAATACATAGAATAGATGACATTTACCAAGCTCCTACCAAACTGCTTTCTGGAGCTTCCTGTAAAATATTTAGAGAAAAGGTAGCATGCTGAAAGATAAGCAACACATGATTGATGTGATACTCACAACAAACTGCATCCAAGGGGAAAATCTGATAGAATTATATGTGGCTTTTACAGATAGGTTGCTCATAGGAAACAGACATTTAGGATCTACACAGGTACATGTCAGCTTAAAGTATGGGTTTTTTCCCTAAGACATTTTAGAAACTGTGCATATATTACACAAATATAATAAAAAATGTTGACCCATACCCTTCAGATTAGGATGGAATGAACTGGAAAAGCAGGCACTGTAATGCACATTAGATTTCATCCACCTCACTCTGTATCCAGGAGGTAGAAGAGGTCACACTGAGACACACACGTTTACAGAGGAATAAGTTTAAAGGCCAACTGAAGAAATGCAGACTAGCAAAGTCATAGAGTGAACCAGAGAAATAACATGATCAGGTTTACCAGAAACTACTTGTAGCATACAGAGGAACCTCCACCTAAGGCTGAACAAACAGATTACTTACTGAAGTAAATCTTAATAAATCCCACTGACCTTCAACTTCCACCTGACATTTAACAATGCAGCAGGATTTGAACATTTGAGATTTTGAAGGGAAATGAAAAAATAACCAAAAGCCCTCTGACACTTAATAACTGCCTGGTGAATATTGAAAATTATTTTAACATTAGAAACATATTTTGATAGGTTTTACAACCTTTAACATTTTATGTATATGAACATTATATAATTAGATTTTTATTTCTAAGAATATTATACAAAAAGAAAAGGCCAAACTGTTGTAAAAGATGTTTTACAAAGATATGCCTTGGAAATGTCTTGAAACATAATCTGCAAATACAAATGATGTTGGATTTTTTTTTTGAGAATAACTTGTTTTTTAAAAAATATTTAATAGATAATTATATTTAGAACATCAAATGGTACCGTTTATTCAGTCATGGGTAAATAAAGCATAGTAAATCACACAGACAAAGAAAAAAAAAAGATATATTACTAGACCTAGTGGAAGTGGCTGTTTTAGCATGAATATACCAGTTCTTACAAAACATTAAGAAAATTTCAATAACTAACACTTTGCAAATATTAAAAGGCTAAATAATCAGTCATTCACTATGAGTAATTTATTTATTTTTGGTTAAGTGTCTAAATTAACGGTGTCTTGACTATCACCAACATTTTCTTAAAATCTTGATGTGTTGCTCCACTCTGTATGTACTTTGTTAAATACCACATACTTCTATTTTTGGAATTTTTAATGAGGACACACACATATAAATGAAAGTACATAATATCCCAAATGAACAGAGTAAGGTTTTCCACTATATATCTAATTTATCTCAGCACTGGTTACATGAGATCTTTGATAGGTTTCTTTCTCCCTCATCACTATAAGAATGCCAATTACATTCTATCACTTACTTTAAAATCTTTTTGAAGACAGGCATCAATAACAGGTTTTAATGATTTCTAAACATGGAGTCCCATATGCTAAAATAAAGACTATGAATTGCTAAGTCATATTATTCCTGCAATGGTGAGGAATTACCATAAGCAGCAGCAAGCAAATAAGAAGTCAAATTATAAATAAGTAACAATCCAACAGTCATCTAAGAAGACATGGCTATTTTTAAGGAAAGTACTTCACCTTATACTACACATTATATTTCTCTTCTGTAAATGAATACTGAATTAATTACACCAGCTGCATAAAAAAAATAGATGTAAACAAAAGTTATTTTCTGTATCTACACAAATGTAAATTAGACTAGAGTTTGTGCCTGACTTCAGAATTCAATAATAGATAAGGGGGTGGGGGGGGAACCAAGAAAAAACACCAACAAAAAGCCTAAAAGGATATGGAAGAGTTCTACTGACTTAAAATATACTTGAAATCATAAACCAGAATCCAAACCTTGGGGAGTTCATTTCTCGATTCTTATTTAAATACAACAAACTGCACCAAAATCTTTAAACTAGCACATGCAATGAAAGAAGTAGCATCCTCTAATTAAATCTGTAGGATTTGCCTGTGGTATTTTCAATAATGATTTATTATTTTAGCTGTCTCTACCAGTAGAAAAGAATGTTGTTGACATTCCTTTATGTGTTCAGCCTAAATTATTACTAAACTGCTGAAGTCCGGTAATTCAATAAACCAAAAATTTGTCCAGGAGAAATACTAATGTTCATTTAAAGGTTACCACTTTCTTAAACTTAACTACCATAAAGATGATATTTTAATCCCTTGCAGAAACATAATCAAATCATATTAATTTTCCTTTTCTTTAATAAAAGAAGAATCACACAATATTGACACCATAGTTGCAATAAAATATTTGTTTCTTATTTCTTGATAAGGATTACCTTTCAGAAAAAGACACAGCTGATTATTTTAGTATGCTAAGCAAGCATGCAGGATTCACACTGACCACAAAAATATTCTGTGCCTTTTTGTACTTAAAACATAGCAGCAAACTCTGGCTGCAGCTTCTTTCAGCTGGATTCAAAGTCTATTCAAACCAAAGGAGAATCTTCCATCACTTTCAATAATTTAAAATCAGGCCCTGAGAGGCTGAGGTTAAGTGATAGCTGCCTTGGTACCTGGAAAGTAGAACTGAGGATGTAATGCATGCCAGTGTCTCTAATTCAGATATTGTTTAGCTATGACTTCATTAATCTGTGCTGTAACCTAGGAACTGTGTTAGTCCTCATCAGCAGAATGACTGTCACAGAATTTGGATTTGATGTTTTAAGAAGTTTGTTACGCAATAGGAGTTTGGAGGTTCTTTTCATGTCATTTGTTTGGGGTATTTTGTTTTCTTGTTTGGTTGGGTTGGTTTTTTTGTTTGGTTGGGGTTTTTTTAAGACAAGAACAGAACATGCTGAAAAATAGAGTACATTGCTTTCAGGATCTTGCACCACTAGCAGATTTCAGTAAGGACATTTGGAAAACCATATAGAGCAAATGCACTAAGATTAACATGCCTACACCTCGGGTGATCTCTTCATCCAGGGTCTCCTGACTGTGAAACATAGGGCAGTGAAAATAAATGTGTCTCTTTAAAATCAGTTCTGCAGAAAGTGTGTCATCTGGGCAGGGTGAAAGCACAATAAAAAAAATCTGACACCACAGGAAACTGTATTTGGTTTGTTTAGAATGGCAGCATAACATTTCATATGAAAAGAAGTGTTTGACACTGTTTGTAAATAGTGAGATATGTGCAAAAATACTGTTCAAATCCGTTTGACATACCCAAAGGAGTGTATTTTTGGCTGAGTCTATATTTTCAGTCCTTTGCCTTAAGCTTGCATATTACAGCTCTGTTATTTTGAAAGTAGCGACCTTCTTTTACTAACATAAAGAACGGGCAACTTTAAATTTGAATGTACAGGACTACTGCCATTAAAGTATAATTTAATTCCGTGCTCAATGCAAGAGTCCTCCTCCTCTTGGAAAAGCCTTCTAAAATGGAAAATAAACAGTCAGCGGCGATAAGCTTCTATCAGATCAAATGGTTCACTAACAAAACTCTGGCTCTCACATAAAGTAGCTCTTCAGGTTGCATGGCTTACCTAAAAACGGGTAGTAAACAAAAAATAAACATGAAGGCAGTGGTCAAAAAACAGAAGTAGCACATGGTGACAAATGTAAAGCGAGGAGTGACTGATGAGAGAAGAAAAAGCACAAGGAGATAAGAATAGTATTTTCTAAATCAAGGTCATTGCAGAAAAGGTTTCAGATTCCAGTCTATGTTTATAGCCTTTGGTGTCAAGCTGTCCAAGAACAGATCCAGAAAGATTGACTTCGTAAAAGCAAATTTTCTTTGTCATCCTTTTTTCTCACCCGAGGTGCTATCTGTCAAGGCCTATAAACTTCACCGTGGCTAGATTATGTTAATAAGACATGAAATAGTGTATATAGCTACAGGGAAAACAGGGTGCTTGTATCAAATACATCTTCCTGTTCATCAACGCAAGATCTCAGGGGCACTTTCTACAGGGACATTAAATTAAAATTGCATTCCCAGTCATAAGTGGCCCATGCAGACAACAAACATGTAAGTAATCCAAATGTTGCCATGAAAAACTATTTATAGTCAGCCTTCCTTCTTCAGACTTTTCAGTGCTATTTAATCACTACAAAAGCAGCACACTTTACTCTCATCATCTTGTTTTTGCACTTGAGATAACTCAAACACAAGGTTTTTAAAGTCAGTTTTCCACAGTCATCCATAACTCATTTTCCCTGCATTGGTATTGTGAGGGGTCAGTATCTCTCGAGACTTAAGTTGAGGAAACCAATAGCTCAGAAGCACTTGCTAATTCTGAAGGCTTAATTGTACATTTTCAAAGGGTCTAACATTGCTTTCTCTGAGATGCAGATGCTCAACATTACAAAGCAAATGTCCAGCACTTAGAGCATTCAGAGATAGCTAGATGCCTATCTTGATTTTCAAATTCACAAAGACACCTAATCCTCAGTGAAAACCACAGGAAATTATTGTAGAATTGCCCTTCAAAGACAGCTGGAAAGCTATCTCCATTTCTAGGTCCTTTGACAACCTAACCAGCACAAGCATCTTCCCCTGATGGTTCTGTGTATCCATGTGTTTGAAAGATTTTATGCTGTCTGCAATTATGAGGACTTTTGCTGGAAAGAAAATTAAGGTTGCCTTAAGGCAGTTCTCTTAAAAATTCATCTTTCTACAGGTATGTGACATTATGAGACCTGTGAACAACTGGCTGCATACAAAGAAGGGAAGCAGTTGTATTTATATGTGAAATCTTCTTTGTTATTATGTCTGAACAAGTTTTACATGGATATATACCATAATTTCCTTTTGATGTGGTACAGTTTCTAAACAAACCCACAATTCTGGATGAGTAATTACAACCATAACTCCTTTATATTCACTACTAAATCTCCTCATTATAGGCTCTTCTGTTTCTAATGCTGCTATATTTGTCTGGCCCTTCTCAAGTGGTACAACTGACCAGGGGCACTAGAGAAGAGTTAGGGGCTTGTATTTTTCTTGGCCCTTGCTCATCAGTTAGGGACCACTTCTGTCTACTGTAGCATATTTCTAAGCCTATAGGTACCTGAATTTCTGCCAGCTGGCAGATGCAGATATTCATTCACAGCTAATAAACTGCCTGCAACTTCAGCTCCAGTTGATGCCTTGGGATCTGAAACAGGATTTTTAAACTACGTCTTTCCATGTTTTCACAGCTAGTCCTTTCTGATCCTTACAGATGCTTTGAGCACACTTAAGCCAAATGATGACTAGCTTTCCAGATGTATACAGTGGAAGAGAGAGGTGCCTGCCCTTCTCTGCTTTTAAACAAACAGATGTTCTGGTCTTCTAACAAGGAAACGTGAACTTTTTCAGTCAAGATATGGAGGTTCAGGATCCTTCCAACTTATATTCAGGATAAATGAGCATTCTACAGGCATATATACCACTTTCTTCATGTCTCTTGTTCACACGCTTGCAGTGATGATTTAGACATGTCTCTAACTTCTGAAGAAATTCCATGTTTAGGAATCCCAAAGGAAGTGCCTGCTTTCTCAAAGACCATCTTAGCCCCATCACAGTTCTTGATGTTCCTGTCTTGGTTAGTAAGATTTTTCTCTCCACACAGCTGATGTGTGGGGCCACTCTGGGTTAACCAGCTCCTCCCTATAAATTGCTTGAAGGATGCCAGGAGTTGAGGACTCCCTGCAAGGCTCAGTGGACACAACAGTGCCAGGCACTGAAGTGTTCAATCACCTTTAAAGGTCTAGGCCTGAGCCAGCTGGATTTCTTTTAATCACAGCAAGACATCTTTTAAATACTTTAATGTGAGTAATGTAATTTCTCACAAAAGAGCAAAACAATAAGTCTGGAAAGCATTTAAAATTTTAAATCTCTAATGAAAATATCTCCTAAACTCTCTCTAAAATACACAATCTATTGAAAATTCAGAAGAGTTTGGTAATAGCCATGTGAGACACCCACCTTGAACCTGGAAAGAGAGGGATGTAATAGTATGGATCCACTGAGGGATGTGTGTCTGCCTAGTACCTTTGTCTTCAGGTAAACTGCTAGCCAGGCTGTCTCCACTGCTCTGTTCTGTAACAGAGTAACATTCCAGTATAACAGGAACTGAAACACACAATGCAACACTGCACAGATGCCAGATTTAATTTATATGCCTAAATTAAATAGACTTACGATGCCAAGCTGAAGTCAAATGTCGATTTATATTTAAAAGTAGCCAAGGGGGATCTAAGACATGCACTTTTGTAGTACAAAACAAAAAGGTTGACCACAATTTCATACTTTTTTTGAAAGTTTTTTGAAAGCATACTTTCGTTTGCCTGAGAGCCATCCCCACAGAACAGCAGGCATGACACCCCCACAAACCTAAAAGCATCTGCTAAAAAACGACCAAATTAAATTCTTTGCAGAATTTCCCCAGTAGAGGTTGCTCACTCCTTCCTACTGAAATCAATCATTTCTGCAAGGAAAATCTGAGAAAAGAAAAATATTACACTCTATTCATAAGCTCAAAAGGTACAAAAGATGCAAGTGAAAAGTTGCTCAAAGTTTCCAAATTCCTTGTATCCAACTCCTTTGAGGTTCAAAGCAAGGAAGGGAGGAATGTGAGGCTATAGGACTGTACTCTTGCTGTTACATCAACTTCTGCAGTTAGGAGTCGTCCAGGCAGATGATTTCAAAATCATGCTGGATCCAAACTGTTCAGGACATTGAACATTTCAATAATTCTTTTTAAATAAGGCAGCAGCCACTTTTCACAGCAGCCAAAGTTTCCAATGATTGCAGTGTATTACTCAACATACCACGTACCACACTAATCTACTCAAGAGGTGATGGAGGCACAGAAAACTGTATAAGGCCAGCATCTGAAAGGAAAGGTTGCAGACTCTTGGGTAAACACAGATGATAAAAGCATTCCTGGCAGCTGTTGCTATCTAAGCATTCTGGAACAGCCAAGGACATCTTCAGAATAGAACAATATCATCCTCAGAAACTCCACTCTCATTATCTGTTTTGTTTGTGCAGTGCTTGTTTGGTTCCTTAACAACCCTGCATGACCCTCTTTTAAAGCTGATGGAAGTTAAACACACTCAAGCAAGAACTAAATGGAAATCAGCTCCTTACAAATCAACCATACATAGATTTTGAGTTGACAGACGTACCTGAACCCAGTAACATTTTTGGATAAATACTGCTTCTATTTGCCCCTTCAGGCCCAAACATCTAAATTAATCCAACTAGGAACCAAATGCACAATTGCCAACACATCAGTGATTAACTGAACATGTCTTAAAACCAGGAACAAAACCACACACAAAATCCAGATGCAAGAATAGCCAACAAAAATCTAAAATAAAACTAAACCAATCCAGGAGAACGTAAGACTATGACCATGTCCCTACACTTCACAAAAGCAGCAAAAGCTGCTGCCCTGCTCAGACCAAGCCCTGTTTGTCCCAAGGCCTGAATTTTATAACAAATTTGCATCCTTAGCTTACCCTTTCTTCTTAGGCATAAATGGAGTTACCTAGAGGCTTCATTCAGTGCTCTCCACAAAATACAAGCACTCAATCACCAATAAAAAAAAATCATACCTTTCCAGTGTTATTCTTACCATACGTGCTTTTTGAGCATCCTCATGCATGGCATAAAATGCACAAAAAAGTTATGACAGCAGCTCCAGAAACACACAGTCAGTGCTTATTACATAGCTAATGACACTCTCAGATGATTAATTTGTGCCCTTTGATGTGACTTTTTTCTTCAGCCAAGTTAATATGCAAGTTTAACTTTGCAGAGGAAATCAAGTTCTGATTACAATTCCAATGTTGTAAATCTGAAGCAAGCTCATTGTTCTATTCCCAGTGCTACAGAAACACAAAGACAGTATTTTAGACCAACGGTGCTGTGGAATGTGATGCATACTTAAAATCAGACACTAGTAATGCAGAAAGATAACAGTTTAGATTAGCAACAATGTCGCAACATTTCACAAGGAAAACAAATGCAAAGCAGCCCCAGGAGGAATAATTTTAATGTCCTGTAAACACCACTAAATTCTAAATGAATCCCAACAACAAAATCTTGCTGTCATTGATGAATACACCATTCAGCAGCTATCAAGAAAAGGGTACAACTTTTAAGAGGTACAGAGGAACAGAATTTTAAAAATATATTTCAGATATAAAGCTCTGTTAACGATGATGCTCTCACCTGGAATACTCTATTTGGTTCTTACTGTCATGTATGTAAGAACCAAGTAAGGTTCAAAGTGCATTTTAAGAATGATTTAGAGACATTTTTTCCATATAATAAGCAAATGTTAAGATTGGGATTGGACACAGAGGACAGACAGCTGTAGGACAAAGATCTGTTGACATCTAACTCTGTCTGATAAGACTCACTGGGCAGTTTTCAAAGGAAGAAGAAAGAACCTTAATCCCAACATCTACCAAATGTCTTTAATCAGAAAGAATCCTGAGCAGTTATGAACAAGTTATATAAACCAAGAAACTGCAAGAGATGACACACTGTAAGAAAATCAAATGGCAAGACAGAACATTCCCAGAGCAAGATGGTCAGTAACCTGCTAAAACAACCACCTGCCTTGCAGTGCTGGCACACACACAGATCACATTTTTCAGCCACTAAAAAGGTAGCACAAGAAGAGGTTCAGGTGTGTAAACAAAACCATAGTAGAAACATCCCTGAGGATGACCTAGGTATTTCTGGAAGTACTTTTGTGTAGGCAGGAAACACCTTTACTCAGACTCAAGTAAGTAACAGTGAGTTCCCACAGTCTAAGAGGCTCATTGCAGCAGCTGAACAACTCTTGCAAAAGCTTTGCAAACAAAAAGCAGCCAGGCGTGTGAAGCAAAACCATCTGGGATTCAGGGGTAGCAATCTCACAGATAGACATCTGCCCTGACAGCTTCATTTCTGGACTTTATTGATTCAAAGTTTTAATTTTAAATTTCTTAGCTTTGACTACAATTTTCTTCTTTTTTATTTTCAATATTTTGGATGGACAATAGTTATGTGTCAGAACTGTGTCAGAAGACTGGTATTAGATTAGCAGTACAAACATGTCAAAGAAGACAGACATAGAAGGTGAATCATAGAAGGAGTAATATGGTCGAAACTCAAGTTGAACTGCTACTGCAAGATATGGAATTGCTACCATGTGACATACTTTTATTCCAGTTTATATTTAATCTTGTGATAAAACTCGTTTCCCTTGCTTCTGATAACCAATCTGATGTCCTAATTACACACTCCAGCAGTACCTTGGGGAGTACAAAAAAAGGACACAGCTGCATCATGTCCAAATGCTGGTATCAGCTCATAAATGCACCAGAAAGGTGTCCACCAATTTTTCCACCTGCAAACTCTTGCTACTCAGTGAACAATGAGTTCTCAAGTAACAGGAGCAAATGAACAGTCTCCAGCTGCATGCACATCAGTGAGAAAAACCTGATCTTCCTAACTGACCCAGAATATAATATAAATAAATAATATATATAATATAGAAATACATGTATAAATGAAAATCAGTTAAAAGCTACATCAACAGCTCCTTGTTGCCTTTCCATGTAGAAAAGATTTTCAGAACCATAGGGACAAATGAGTCCCAAATTTTTACTTTCCTGTGGAAAATCTCTGTTGACATATCATCACTGAAATCCATGGTTAAATATACCTTGTCCCTACTTTTATCACCCACATGCTTTGCATTCCTTAATAACTATCCCATAGATATAATTTGTTGAAAACTCATAACTTCATTTTTCTACTATGAAATACATTAGACTGGTGTTTTCTCTGGATGGTTCCTTTAATGGTTTCTTAGCTGCCCTTTCGGTTTGGTTTGGTTTTTTAAAGTTAACAGCTTTTTCAGAATCATGCTACTGTTTAATCTCTTGCTGGACCTGCTGTTCTTTCTGTGTTACCATGTTATGTCTTGAGCTACATTAAGATGACTTAGAAATTGGGAAACAGGATTAAATCCTTGTTATTAATCTGACTGTAACAAAGCCTAATGGGAAATTGGAGCGAATTCAGAGAAGAGTGAAAATGATTAAGGTGCTTGAATAGCATATAATTACCTTCAGAAGGCAGTGGCTAACCAATATGGGTGTAACCAGTGTTACCTAACCTTGGACAAGAATCTGAGGAGTACGGTCAGACTTGCAGTAGTAGGAGATAGTTTTTTACTATTAAAAAAAGGATTAAAAGATATTTAAAGACCACAAGGCATTTTCAAATTGTAAACCTGAAATGCTGGACATATCAAATGGGAAAATTTAGGGCAAAAGAGGAAAAATATTCTTTAAAGGATAATATTGGCAGAGGGAATGATATTACCTCATGAACTATTGCTTTTGTGTGTTTTTCTAAAATTTTAGCAGATTATTATATTTTTTATTTTTATGTCAGCATAAGCCAATTCTCATTAATCTGTAAGTCATTCTTAAGAAAAAGAGAAAGTAATGAAGTAGTCAGGTGCTGTGTAGTTACAGTCCTAAATCTAGGAAGTTCTATATGAAATTCTGTTTTTCAGAACTCAAAAGGATCATACCTTGATTTTCATGGAAGTTTCCTAATCCTGTCCCATGTCCTAAACTGGCTTTTGCTGAGAAAATAGATAACAGTGTCCAGATGATTCTATAGCTAAAAATCATTTTTCCTAAATTTGGTCAGCTGTTATGGTGTGCAGACAAAGAACTGTGAACTGAGTTCTTCGGAGAGGATGACTTTAGGGGTATCAGACAAGAAAAAAAAAATCCTTTGGGAATAATGAGGGAATTTAGTATTCTTATTACTAGACGAAAGAAGGGGGTCCAGCCTCATTTCTACTGAATACAACCACATTAACATTTTTTGATGCTTAATTCCACTAACCAAAACAACTTCTTGGCAGATTAAAGGCTGAGTCCAAATGACAATGTCTCGAAAATCAAAGGAAATTTGATGTTAAATTTTAAGGTTAAATATCTGCTTCATATAATGTATTTGTGAAAGGTCCTAAGGCAATGGGGAAGCATCAAGATAACAGGAAGTAACTTCCTGGGCTTAGAGAATTGCTTCATGAGAACCTCTTCTGATGGCAGTCTTTCCAGCTGAACAGATCACATTATCTTTTACCTGTATCACTTGGCAGGAGAACACCACATGCTGTGATCTTTCTCCTGGCACTTATAGCATGCCCATGCTTCTGGGAAGTTCTGTTTCTGCTGCACCTGCATAGATCTGTAATTATCCATGGGAACTGAGCCTGCCTGAAGCTGTTCTGTGCCTGTATTTGCAGAGTTTGGGACAGATGGCAGCAGGGCACCAATGACACTCTCTGAGCAATTCACACATGTGAAATACATTAATTGCTCCAGAGTAGCAGCTTGCACTTAAAAACATATATTCTGAAAGACCCTCTCTGTCACACACCTTATGAAATAGTAAGGTGTCACCCAGGAAATAACAGCAGATAGAAGTGAGCTGCTACAGCTATGCATCCTGCAGCCTGTCCCTAAAGCACTCCCAAGAAAAGGCATGGCCCAAGATGCTCCACAACTTTCTGAACTGCTCTGCT